>VXAY01003149.1:591623-893717 GCA_013399855.1 Oxyruncus cristatus | reverse complement strand
TTTTTTCCTGTATCCCAATCACTCTGCTTTTTAACACTCTTCTTGTCCATTATGGTTGGGCTTTTTTCCCCTAAGGATTACCACATATAGTGTTTTCATTAGCAATTGGGTCTTCAGAATATCACTAAATAGTGTGTTTGTGTGGAGGAATTAGTCTCAGTCTTTAAAGACTGAAGCTGTTTGCTTCTAATAAAGCCTGTTTTCATATTTTCAGTCCTCCCAGCTTCACTTCAACAGAGCTAAACAATATGGTATTTCACATGCAAACTTAGCCATGGAAATCCAAAACAAAGTCTTCAAGCTTCATGTTTGGGAATACAGCAGGTCAAACAGTCTGAGGAGGTCTGGGGCACTTTCACTAATTATTTGGAACTCCTGTATTTCAAAATTAATTTAGATTGGACACTTACCTTTTGATAGATGCTGTTAGATACTTCAGACATGGTGGGCAAAATCAGTAAATAATTATATATTTAAGAGGATTTATGTGTATTTTGTAGAGCCTGAAGTCCTTGAAATAAACATTGCCTGCTCTTCTAAGAACTCTCTATAGTTGATATGGTGCCAAAGCTGGCTTTCAGACTTTGTGTGGCCTCAGTGAAGTTGGCTGTGAAAGGAGGACTAACAGCCGAGGAACACGCACAAAAAGGAAAGAGCACTTTGGGGTATGGGAATAACACAAGAAACCCTGTGAGAAGGCAGAACTAATTTGACAGTGAGTAGCATACAGTGTTCTGTACTGATTGCCATGCTCCTGGCAGCAAAGAGATGTTACTGAGTGAAGAGCTTCTCTCCCTCTATTTATTATTAGGGTTATTATTGCTCTTGAAAACAAATGGTACCCGGAAATTTACTGGAGACTGATGTGCTATTTCCTTTTCAGTATGTGCTGTTAGTATTTAATTTAAACTACAGTTATCACTTAAACTCTCAGCATTTTTGCTTTTTTAATGGTATTGCAGAATGTATTTTGTATATGTGGTAAAATCTGTACCCAAAGCTAAAAAAAAAACCCCTTTCTTATTTAAACACCAGTGGGAATTTTGGGATTTATTGCACCAGGGCCAGGATTTCATCCACACTCTTAACTTCTCTCTGATTCCTCCTTCTCATTTTGTTAACAACAGTGATGTCTAAAAATAATTTCCCATCTTAAGGACTGTCTTCCTTGCCTTTCCTTGTTAATTCCTTTTGTTTCTTCTATCTGAGAAGGGAGAAAGAGGATTGATTTAAAGACTTTGGTTGTCGTCATTTATATGGAAAGTAGCAAACCATTTTGCTTTTCAGTACCCAGAGTTTTTAGCAATGGATCCTGAAGTTGTCCAGGCACTTCCATCATGAGCAAGGTGGATTTCTTACCCTGAATCCTTCTTGGTATCTCCTGTCTGCCTGTGGAAAGATCTGCTGCTCTTCTCTCACCTTTGGTACTGGAACTGTTTATGCACACAGGCTGTAAGACTGATGGTAGAAACACACAGTCACAGAACCATTTAGGTTGGAAAAGACCTCTAAGATCATCAAGTCCAACCATTCACCTAGCACTTCGAAGCCCACCACTAAACCACGTCCTAAGCACCACAGCTACACATCTGTTAAATATCTCCCGGGACGGTGACTCAATCACTTCCCTGGGCAGCTTGTTCCAATGTTTGACAACCCTTTTGGTGAAGAAATTTTTCCTAACGTACAATCTTTTAAGATTTCTGAGCATGGGTGAAGAAAAATCTTTAATAAACAGCAAAGAAAAATATTTAATGCATGTCAGCACAAGTATTTCCATCAGTAAAGACAGGGAGTTGATGCATGCTGGGTCAGAACACTCCAAAACTGACTTTTGCACTCTGAAAGTAGATTGGTGTTGCTGAGCCCAGAAGGACTGCTCCCACTTGGAAATCCCGGGCGTGTGAAAGGTGTGCGTCTCCCTCTGCACCGTACAAGCAGTGATCAGCCATGCAGAGCACTCGTCTTGGATTTTCACTTCTTGTATGATTTTGTTAGTCATGACCCTGTCACACTGTTTCTGCAAGGGAAAGATTCACTGAATTGAAGCTTCAGATGGACTTTGATGCTTGACTCTTTTTTTTTCCCCCCCCCAAATCCAAAGCATATTTACCGATGAAATAGAACCATTTTCTTCCTCATTTCTTTTCATATTCATTATTACTCTGTTGATAGGTTAATCTGTGGCATGTAAAAACCTACATACCTTTACTTAGAATTGATAACTTGCAGAAGGCACACAGAGACTCTGGAAGTCCTTATGTAAAGGGTACATTATCTCTATAACTCTCTTTAACTTAACAGGGCTTTCCTTTCAAATAAATGACCTATGATCTCAGACAGTCTTCACCTTTCAGGCTTTTCCCCCTCTGTCTTTCTCTCTTTTTCTTTATTAGAAAATGGATTAAAATTACATTTTTCTATGATGCTCTTTCATCATGACTTTGAATCAGTGTGAAATTTTCCCTGGAAATAAGCAATTGTGTTAATTTTCCAACACTTATTCAGAAAATGAAAATGCTTTCATAAGTCATATCTTTATAGACTTGATTGAGAATCTATTTTCAAGTAGAAGGAAACAGTCATATTCACTTCAGAGTTCCCCAGATCAGGCACTATTTGTCCTCCATCTTCTTTAACTCTCCAAATAAATGGTTTATAATTTACTTACATCATGATACCCATTGTGACTACTTTTATTCCAGTAGATTCATGTTTAGACCTAGAATCATGGAATCATTTGTGTTGGAAAAGACCTTTAAGATCCTTGAGTCTGACCACTAACCCAGCACTGCCAAGTCCACCACTAAATCATGTCCCTAAGTGCCACATCTACACAATTTGTAAATACCTCCAGGGATTGTGACTCCACTACAACAATTTAGTATCTCACATGCTCTATGCTTAGAATGGATATCGTACCTCTCCACAAGGTAGCACACTTTGCTTCTTGTTTTATCTACAGGATAAAAGAGGTTTGGACTTTTTTCTGTCAAGAAGGAAAAGCAGGAGACAGCTGTTTGGTTTTACAGCTCATCTCCACTAACATCCTCATCTGTTCTCAGAAGAAGAATAATTTTCTTCCTTCCAATCAGAATCAGTGGTCAAATGGAAAATGTGAATGGCACATAACGAAGTAAATAAGGCACAATGTGAGTGGAAATTTCGTTAGTTAGAGCAGAGGTCTAGGATATAAGAACAATAATAGAGCTCTAAAAATGCCATATGGTGACTAAAAGGCTCAATTTGTTTCAGAAGTGCTGCATTACACTAGATAAAAGACCTTTTATATCAGCTTCTTTCTATCTCATCGTTGCAAATCGACACTACTTTATTCCTTCGCTCATTTACATATTTTTCTGTTGTTAATAGCAAATGAAAGAAAGCTCCAAATTTCTCAAGTTCCATAAAAAAAATCAGATTTATTCTTCAAGAGGTTGTAAATGTATGGATAGTCTTATAGCTAGGAAATATATCTATTACACTTTAACCAGAAACAAATATAATAAAATAGACTGTACAGATGGAGATATGAGTTATCTATAAAATTAGAATTCAGTAACATACAAGAGGTGAGTATGTTAACTAGCTAGACCATGAAATAAGTCACTTGCATTTTCAATTTTAATTGACATAATGTCAGTTTAATGTATACATACTAAAATATATGTTATCTATACTTCAGATTTAGAGAAAATACGACAAACATGGTCTTAGGAAAGGAAATTAATATCTGCCTACAAAGAAAACAAATTAAATTGGGGTGTTAATTATATACACCCCTAAATTGGTCAAAACAAGCTTTATATCTAACTAATTGATGTGGTTTAACTCTAGCCAGCAACTAACTAAGCACCATGCAGCCTCTCACTCACTCCTCGATCGTCCCCGGTGGGGAGGAGAATGGGGGGAAAAAAGTAAATCTCATTGTTTAAGATAAGGACACATTAAGAACTGAAACAAAATATAATGCTAACAGTACTAATGATAGTAATGAAAAGCAGAGAGCAGAATAAAACCCAAGAGAAAGAAGTGATGCCACATACAGTTGCTCACCACCCGCTGACCGGTACCCAACTAGTCCCCGAGCAGCGATTGGTGGCTCCTGGCCAAGTTGCCCATTGTACTTGCTGATTATGACACTCTAAGGTATGCAACATCCTTTTGGCCCTTTCAGGTCAGCTGTCCTGGCTGTGCTTCCTCGTGGCTTCTTGTGCACCTGCTCAGTGGCAGAGCACAAAAGGCCCTTGACTTAGGGTAAGCACTGCTTAGCAACAACTAAACCATCAGTAAAACACAGAAGAACTAGCTACCAGGAAGAAAATTCCCTCTATCACACATGAAACCAGGCCAGTAATTGAATTCTTTGGGTTTTCATTTCTGTACAAATAATAAAAATATACATAAAGCCAACATTTGATATATAGGACTTGGTTTTAATCTTGCTTAGCATAAATCAAGGTCTGCTCAGCTAACAGCAGCAGAAATACAGCAATGGATGTGTGAAGCGAGAACTGAGACCATACTCTCCTTTTGACATAGCTCTTTTCTTCTGAGATGTAGTAGTATGTGCAGTTCTCTCAACAGCAAAGACACTATATTTGACAGGGGGATAAAATGTATTGCCCGGCACATGACAAAAGATCCCATATTAATGCAGAATTGACGCTTTAGAATAGGGATTGGTTTGCCATATACTCCTGAAAGACATAGTAAAGGATAGTTGCTATTTTCATTAAGTATCTTACTTACAGATTTACTTGCAGTGGTTTAGAAATCCAGCGACCTGGACTGATCCCAAAAAATCACAGATAGATGTCTCTTTGATACCCTGATAGCCAGAAGCAATATTCAGTCCCTTTTGGTAGACATGCAGTATCTTTTACTTGAATGCTGGCACTTCTTTACACAGTCAAGCAAAAATCTTGGAAATATACAGAAGTGAAATGAAAACTGACCATAAAAAAGTTTTGAAATTGAATTACTCCACTGCAAGTCAATGGGGCAAGATATTTATGGTTGTGAAAATGCCACATGAATTCGCACTTATCACTTCAAGTTTTCTTTTAAAAGGAAAAATAAAAAAAACTTCTACAACCATAACAGACCATTACAGGTTGCATTCTGCTACAGCTTCATTCAGTTTTATTTTCCATAATCCATACAGGAAATGCAGGTCAGTGACCATTAACAGCAATGTATTGCAAGAACATTTAGAAATAAGTGTCAGAAGCCAAAGCACAATAAAAGACAGAGTAGAGCATAAGAGTACAAAGTACTCTATTCTTGAATAACAAATGTTCTTGGAAAAAAGGTGAGGAGTCACTGGATAGACTTTTAGCAGTGAAAGCTGGCCAAAGAAAAATGAAAAGAGGATACAAAAGAGAAGACAAGCAGAACTTCTCTTTCCTTCCCTTTAACCTCTCTCCTTCAGGATCATTGCTTAAAAAAAACAAAACAAAACAAAAACAACAACAACATCAGGAAAGCCTGACTGGTGCTCCAGAAATGCACCCAGTGGAGAATCAAAGAGTGAGCTGTTATGGCCTGGGGAGTACGAGCTTCCCTGCACCATAAATAAATGAGTGCACAAAGAGTCACGGAGTTATGTATTTTTCATGAGAGAAAAGATGGACACCAGAATGTAACAAAAGACTGATATTTTAGAACAAGGTGATCACATTCTTCTCATAGTTAACTAAAAAAGGAGATAGTGAGAGCACTATATGAGAAATATAGATCAAAGAACATATATAAGGATTTTGTTGCAAAAATGTCATTTTTAGTACTTAAAGATACCTTGATTTGGACTGCTTTGTATCCTCACATGCATCTGACTTCTGAAAAGATCAAAATTTGGCTGTTATCCACAATGTGTGAATATAACAAAAAAAGATTCATTTTTACTACATCATTTCAAAAAAAGTGAAAACCTTGCACAATATCCATTCTTAATTTGATAAATCCAGCCCAGTATTTTTAATCACTGATTTACAAGAAAAATATTTGCCTAGAATTTCATTAGGTCTTGATGCTTACACTCTGGTTGCTGCCACGTACTCTTGGTTTGTATGAGCGAACTATGCTGCACAAAAATGTCATTCCTGACTTTTAATTATAATTAATAATTAAATTATTTATTGCTTTGAAATGAAACCATTAACAGTGGTGCAAGCAGGAACTTACTGCAATTCATCTTTTTTATTCTGGGGAAATGTCCAGGAAGTGAAGGTCTGACCAGGTGTACATGAACATTAGAAGAGCTGTACTTCCAGTGTGCATTACTGAAGTGTCCTGAGCCATCACCACCCAACCCTGTAATTTCCTGTGTTTACTTTGCAGATGTATAACACGTGTAGCAGGGAGACTCTAGTACCCTCTTACACTGGAAAGCTAATACAAACGTTCCTGAAATCAGTAAGATGTGTAGCATGTTATATCCGTTATTACCGTAAGCAGAAAGTATGGAATGCAAGGCAGCCCACTGAACATTTTCCAGTGTTCACTCAAACTCTGAAGTTTATCTATTCTCCCTTTTTTCTAATCAAACAACTTAGAGTGCAATTATCTTGATATGCTAAAGGAGAAGGGCTGAACAGAAACAATTAATAATTGTAATGTTTGCTTCATCTGCTAGCAGTGGACTTCAACATCCTTCACTTCCTCACAGTGTCATTTAATGCTTGTTTAAATAGCTCCAATCTTCTTATTTCTTCAGCTGTGACTGTTGGACCATTTACCACAGTCATGGCTCTCAATACGAAAATGGCTTTGCAATTTTCAGGCACCTGTTTCAGATTTGTTTTCCTTCAAGTTTACTTTACAAATATATTTCTTCTCAAGTCACTATTTAGCATGAACAGAATAATACATCTAGAGTGGAAGAAAAGTAACACTCACACACAACTAATTTTAGAGAATTTTTCTGTCAGCTCCTCATCCTCCTAATGTATGCATTTATGTGATTCTCCATGTCTCTGCTTTTTCCTTTTGTTGTGCTAAAATATATTTGTATTGATTGACCACATTTGAATTGAATAAGCAAATCTTGTCTTGAAAATAAAATCAATCCTGTTTTAATTCTGAACATATCACTTTGTATTTTTATCTGTATGGTTTCATGCACATGTTTAATTGGGGTGTATTTTTTTCTTACTAACAGACTGGTCTTTCAAAATCATGTCCTTTAAATACGTACGTAATTAAAATGGGCCTGGTTTTTTACAGCCTTTATCAAGTAATGAGAGAAAAGAAAGGGACTCAAAACGACCCACTGAAAAGACAAAGTGATTTCCATTTTTCTGCATCCCCATTCTCTATTTATAGTGGCTTAATTCATTTTGCAGCTGTCCTATGCCTACCTCTGGAATCCATATCTTAGGCTTTTAGTAAGAGTTTAGCCTGTCAATTTTTCTCAGAGGCTTTTAAAGTTGCTAATAATTTACATGAGTGGATATAGACTGCCATTTCCACTGAGCCTGGTGAAACAAAATGTTTCTGAATTCTAACTGACCATTTCTAACGAGACAATTATAACTCTCTATTCAGTAGTTTTGCATTCAGTATGTCCTTTGATAGTCCTAAAGAAATCCTTCACTGTGAGCTTTCCATTTAAAAATCCACATGAAAAATGAAAACATGTTAAGTATAAAAAAACCCAGCACTCATCATGAATCAGCTTCAGGTCTACAGGTTGCACTAATGCCCTTATATGTTCTGGTAAATTTAGTGGCCCAAAAACAATTTTAAGCTTTTTGTTCCTAACCCTTATTTTATTTTTTCCTCCCATGAGCATTTGTTAACTAGAACCATATAACTGAAGTCTATGAACATATTTAAGGATTATTTACACGAGACAAGATTTCTAGGACTGAGTCTTCAGCTCCTTAATCCCATCTCACACCTTCCATTGTTTTCACAGACAGAGTCATCAGACTTATTTCAATAAAGCCTGAGATTGAACATGCCTAACATACTCCCAGTGATTATGAAAAAAAGCATCATCTTCTTTGGCTCTTTCTCTGCAGTCCTGGATTACTTAACTGCTGAGGGAGCTCTGGGATGCATTTTCTTTCTAAACATCTGTAAGACAGTTGCCAGGGTGCTGTATTGCTGAAGAGGACATAAAACAGTATTCTTCAGAGACAAGAGACGTCCTTACTCTGAAAATAGTTCTTAAATTCATTCCTGAACCAAGATTTCTTGGGGCAAAGACGTACAGAATAAAAGCAGTGGTGACTCTTCACACATACATTGCGGAGAAAGAAAGACATTTAGTTTGTTACTCAACTAAATGTCAAGAAAATTAAAGAGGGGCTTTCAAGAGAAACAGCACTGCTGGCTACAATACATTGGCTATTGTATTTTACCTACACAGGCTACCACCACTTTTTAGCCCTATCCTTGTCAGACTCTGCATATCCTACTGCTACAATCCTACTACTTTTCTCTATAGTTCAGGGATAAGATGCATCAAGATTGAAAGACATGAACACCACATACTCCTTTCTGCATCCCATATTAGTTCCTTTTTCTCTCATAATGCTAACTATTTTATTTCTTCTAAAAAAAATGTGTTGGCTCCATTCTCTCTGCTCCATCCTCTACAACTTCTTACATCTCAGCACCTGTGATCATGACATCAGCTGCATCTTTGTGCCAACTTCAGCATCTCAGTGTTACTCATACTGTTACACCCTTTCTTCCCTACTTGGTGTTCTCATGATCTCTGCTTGTACCTGTACATTTTCCTTTCATTATTCATCCCCATCAGCTCCTATAGTGTTTTATATGCTGTCCACAGTCACAGCTCTCAAACACATCTCTTCATCTGTGGTGTGACTCCCTGATCATGTCACTTAATCTCTCTCTTTCCCTCTCCAACCCCTCCTCCTCCCCTCTCTCTTTCTCCACCTCCATGTTTTCAGGAATGTTGACACTTCCAAAAGTAAAACATCACCTCTTCTATAGAAGATACTTTCATATTCTTTTTTTTCAACTGTATTATCTCGGTTACTTTGATATAAAATATTAAAGTTGGTTTTGATTAGCTTCCCTTTCCTTCCTTTTATGTTCATATCAGTATTCTTGCACACAAATTAATCTTCTTACTTCTCCCCTTATAACAGTTCTAAATTCCTCTGTTCTCCTCCACTGTTATCTAAAACTGTGATATGGCTACAGCTTTATTTTTCCTTTGTGCTTTATCAGAACAACAAATCATCCTATTTTTTTAGTCTTCTTGGTCCTTCTTCTTTCAAAAATGAACTTAAAGCTATTTATAGCAACAAAACTGGAGGGCAGTATCTGGAAGGGCAAAGCATGCTCCCTAAGACTGGAGTGAGTAATCTGTCACAGGACGTACACAGGAGTGCAGCAAGGCCACGGTCATTAAAAATGCATGTTAATTCCCTAAGCAATATTTCTCATTGCCTTTCTAACACAGCCTAAGCCTTTTACTGTTACCTGGGGTTTCTCAGAAAATAGATAATAATGAAGTCTTGCAGCAGTGATGAATAGAGACTACTAGATCCTTCAGCTCTCTGTGAAGAGAAAATGTCTTTTAGTGGCAGAAAATTGGACCTTTATTCTCTCTGGTCCAGAGGGAGCTTTCAGTTATGCAGTTAAACAAATGGCATGTACTGCTCTTCTCTTCATTTATTCTGTTGGCAGTATCTGTGCAGGCTTTATCCTTGTGAGACTGTTAGTATTATTCCATTTAAGATTAATTGAGCAAGGTTAGGAATTAAATTAATATGATTTCATTAATATTTGAACGTTACAACTGCCTACAAGATTATTCATAGCTTTTTGTGCATCACGATATCATGAATATATAGTCTAAATGAAAAACTTCTATTCCAAATATGTTTGATACTATTTGAATTAGAATACGTACTACAAGGTGAATGCATGTAATAAATGTATTACTAAAATAAATATATATGTGCATTAGCTAATTATTTAATTCCCTTTTCCCAAGTAGCAGCAGAATGAATCCATATGTGTGACACAATTCCATAAATTAGTTGCACTATAAGTAAATTGACCTTCTTTCACCCCACTAAACAGCCCTAGAAGGTTAAAAAAAAGAATATTTCTACACACTCAGAAACTCAATTACTCAAGCTCCAAACCCTAGACCTATTTATTAAAAGAAATATGCTATTTTTAAGTGAAGTTATAATTTTACTTTTACTCTGTTGGTCCAAATACAGGCAGTAAATTGTGAGTAAGGCTCAGAGAACTCCCTGGATCAGCAACCACCCAATCCATTCAGCAGTTAATGTTTTATTCAGAGGAAAGCTCAGATTAATTTGTTGTTGGTGTAGAAAACCAGACACATAGTTTCCCAAATTATGCACGTTATGCTAAACTAGGAATAGGTACAGACAAAATAGGATAACGAGTAATAGGGTGACAATGTGAGCAGGATCAGGAGCTTGAGATTCAAGTGGCACAAAACAGCAGGTCAGCACATTCTGAAAATAAAAATCTAAACTATAACTTTTATAATGGAAATACTTGGAAAACAATAATGCTGGGAGAGAGGGAGATACATGTTATAAATTGTATGTGAATATGTGCTGGGAAACAAAAGACACCAGTATGATTTTGAGCTGGATACCCGTAAACAGTGTGGGATAGGACACCAAGAGCCCCTTTCTACACAGCACTGATAAAGCCATACCTAGAACCTTCCATCTCAGTACGAGAAACTGCCAACAGAGAGAACATCTGAGGAAAATAAAGAAATATATGCATGTGAGAAATGGAGTTTTGACACACGGAAAGATGAAAATCATTAAAAAAGCCCACCTAAGACCCCAGAAATGGAAATACAACACTGAACTCCTGAATTTACATCTCTATATCTGAATGTATGATTTACTTTAAATGTCTCAGTTTTTCATAACAACGAGAATTTCTTTTCCTAACTTATTAACAAGTTGTTAATTTGGCAGATAAACTCACTTCAGGTTACTTTAATTTTCATTTGGGGCTGCTGGTCATTATGCACTGTTTAGATGAAGTCCTGAAATTAAAAAAAAAAATATTTCTGGATATATTTAAAAATTGAAGTAGGAAAAACTAGAATTTTGTTCAAAGATATTGCGATAGTGAGTAAATAGTATTTCTTTAGCCTTTCTGCACTTCAGTGCGCTCTGAGCAAGTGGTCATGTTTGCACCTCTCACAGCTGTAGCAACCTTTCCTGCCTCCAAAGTGTTAATTTGGAGAGGACATCAGAATGTTTCATATGTAAATATATCATATAAGTAAGCAAAATACTTTAAAAGGATAAAATAATCAGATAATATTTGCAATACTGAGAAAGAATGAGGATCAGATGTTTTCACATATGTTAAACAACGGGAAATATAACCATAATTTAGAACTGGGTTATATTTTTTGAAGCAGACTTCTCTGATCTTGTATGTATGTTGAACAGAGGAAATATTATCTTTGCATCAGTGACTTAAATGGATTGTTGATTTCTAGCTTCACTTGTAAGAAAACAGAGCAATGACAGAAAGGGGGCAGGAAAGCAGAACCAACCCAGCCTCCACTCAGGGCAAGACACAGGGTGAAAAATTCCTTATATTCATCATTTTCCACCTGAAAATCAGTGAAGCTCTGCAGAGAAATTAGGGTTGCCTAGTATTTCCAGACAGTTCTGGTTTCCTCTGATGACTCTTTCTTAAGGGCAGTGAGACAGTGAGTTCTTTGGTTTCTCCAAGCATCTTTCTTTGCAAAAGCTGAGAGATTTGCTACAATTTATAGCTGTGACCAGAAAAAAATGTCAAGATGGTATTAACCAGCTGTTAGACCAAAGAGCAGTGCCTTGGGTTCACTGGGTTAACACATGTGTAGATGGTGCCCTATTCTTTATTATTGTTTCTTTTTCATATTAAAAAGTGTCAACTAGGCAAAGTTGGACAGTTAAGAAAACTGCCCCCCTCCCAAAAAAAACAGAGAGTCTGATTAAGATCTAGCATATACAGAACTTAATTTTAATGGCAAATATTGTGTGTGCTCTGAAATGGCTGTATCAGATATAAATATCTGCGTCTTGGATAAATGAAAGAAAATCAACTGCTCAATATCTTCAAAAAGTAAGTGTGTATTACTGATGAAAACAGCATGTACTTAATTTTATCCTAGACCTCTTCTAGAGATTTTGTTAGCGATACTGAATTTTGAGCCAAACGAATTAGCTGATCAGAGACCTACCTCTAAAAAAGCCTGAAGCAAGGGTTACAGTTTTTTCTAAATCAAATTCCTGTAGATTTTCAAGGCAATTACATTTTGAATTTCATATTTTTGATTGCTCTGATTCCAACAAAGATATTCAACTTGGAAAAAGAAGTTTGTGAGAAATACATGAATGATCTCACAGAAAGAGATGTTTTATAGAAATAAAAACAGTGTTTTTGAGAATGCAGAGATGCTCAACACTTAAGGGGTACCTTTATCGCTGTGATACAGGGTGTTTTAGTCAGGCTCTTCACAAAAAAATTCCTGCAGACAATATCAGTTTTATTTTGGGCAGCAACCTTCTAAATTCCTCCACAAGGCTTTGCTTGGACTCACCTAGGCACCCACTGAGCTTCTCTTAAGGATTTATGTAATGAGAAACCTCTGGTGCTCGCCTGTTTTCTTTCTTAATAACCTCATGCTTACAGTTCTTTACCTTCTGAGGGAGCTGAAGTGAGCAGTGAATGTTGGCTGCCCTTTGGAAAGGATGGCTAGAATGGAAAGTGAGCGTAGTAATACACATGACAGCAAGTCAAAGCATAGGGAATAGTGGTGGGAAGAGATGCCAAGCAGGCAGATCAAGCCTTGTGCCAGTTGTGGGATAATGAGGAGTGTGCACAGCTGAACCAGGATGCAGTTCAAGCCCATTTGGAATGCACTGTCAAAACATCTCTTGGTGTTAAGGTCAGAGGCTGTACCTCAGAATTTCCTTTGCTTTTTTAATATATATTTTTAGGTGGAATTAATGTGGCTTTTTATCAAACTGACCAAAACAATACTTACATTTTTTTTAAAGCATGCATATCACAAGTTTATGAAATTTGCACATTTAGCAGCATATGTTGCTTGCTACTGCTGCTATATGGTATATCTATTTTCAAACACATCTAGTGACTATTCAAACAGAATTATGCACAGTAAAAAAAATCAGCTAATTTATTTTAAGTAGGGAAATGCATTTTTTAGCATATTTTTTTTCCCCAAAGTTATTTTCCAGACAGATTCTTGAAAAAGTTCTCACCCAAAATTAAGCTATCAAAATGTAGAAAACTTTTAGCTATTTATCATTTAAATAGCATATTAATCAATTGAGTAAAGACTGTTTTCAAAATAAGATTATACAAAAAGTTGTTATAAATTTAAGTTTTTTCTCCATTTTACAGTCCACTCTACAAGCAAACTACATGTCATAATAATTCTAAAACCTGGTAGTTTAGCTAAAAGTGGGAGGAAGAGTTTGGCAACAAAGCCACATTATGCTCTCCAGAAAAACCAATAATTAAAGTGTGATTATTTACTGCTGTAGCAAAGCACAGTTTGAAATGATTTTAGGAAAATAATCTTCCCACTTGTAAATATCTTTCCACAAGCCTAGAATTCCTAAGTAATTTTATTTATATAATTTATATATTTATAAATTTATCAATATATCATTACTATATATAATATTTATATACTTTCAATTTTATTATTATAATAATATTTTGTATGTGTTGCTGTTCTAAGAACTCATATCTGTAAAATTCAACCACAAAATTAAAGCATGGACAGAAGGAAAGACTAGAATCATTGAGAACATACGTTCCCATTTATATAAACCATCCAGGTTAATAAGACTTTTTTCTTTCAATATTTTGGGAGTAGACCACAGTTGCTCCATGAAGCCAACTGGATTAAGCATTGGAATTAAGCCTGAGAAAGGAGGGCAGTTTATAATACCTGCAAAAATATTCCTACAAAAGTTCGTTTTTCCAAGGAGAACAATATTTATTTCATGTAAAGTTGCAATGAAATTAGTGTCTTGTGAAAACCTTCATTATTGCTTCTTCTTTCCTGAAGATACATATCAACGTGCAATTCACGTGCAGGTTGTATAGCCCTGCGAGTAATTTGAACATAACAAAGCTAAGATACAGGTCAGCAAGGTGCAATGGCCCTCTCATTTTTTTCTGCTTGTAGAAGCATTTTACAAATAGGTAATAAGGCAGAAAAGACCATAAATGTAAGAAAAGTGTCTGCATGTGTGTGACTCACACTTCCAGATAGCACCAATATAATGAGAAAAGTTCAAACTGGGATCACTTGTCAGCTTCATTTCAACCTGCAGGTCTTCCTCAGACGCTGCTCCACAGGTTCATTTGAAGCATGTGGGTGCTCAATTAGATGTTTTTATTGTGCCTATTAAATTATACAAGGTGTTCTATGCTCAAGCCTGTGAGGTACTTATTAGCATGGTGTTATAATGGTGAGCAAGCTTGATTGCAAAAGCAGAAGTTTCTGAATGAAGTTGATTTTAATTGCCTGCCACCCTACACACTTAGTGCCGTTGCAATGCCTCATCCTAACACAAAATATCAAAGGCTCCACCAGCTGTGCCCGCATTTTCATCTCCCTTTCAGTAAATAACAGCTTCATCAAGAGGACATAGGCCATAGGAGTACAGGTAACTGAGGAAAAGCTAGCACTCCTTGGCTCAAAGAGGCCCCGTAGGAAGACAGCTAGTCCTCCAGACAATAAGATCAGAACAGTTTTGTGCTTGACTGACCAACGGTGCTGCAGCCCTGACAGTATGCTTGACTTTCATATCAGAAATTGCTAGCTTGACTTGATTTCCTTAACTTGTTCACAGCACTCTGTTGTTTTGCAAGGCTGCTGGAACCTGCTGCAAATTTTCAGCAGTCTGGAAGCTGCTTGGAGCTTTTTATTTCATTCGATATTTCTCTCAAGCACTTGTCTTCAAAGGTAACCTCAATTACTTCAAATCAGACTGACAGCTTGCATGAAACTCATCTGCGAGTCCCATGCCTCTGACTCACATCCTGCCTTTGTTCATTATTAACGCTACTGTTACTTGGCTTTTCCTTTAATTTCTACCTATCTTGGAACTACCTGTAACCCAGTGGTGAGCCAGAGACGACATTGATCTGTGGTTAATACTGTCGGCATGCTGACATACCTTGTGACAAGTGTATGTCAATGCCAGAGAGAGGTCACAGGACTAAACCAGTTATTAACACAGTACTGGGTGTAAAGCCTAGTGCTGGGAAGGGGTGACAATCGCAGTGCCTTGCAGAGGAAGAAAATCCCCCAAGAGATGGTCATGGGAGAGATCTTGTTGCCTCTCTGCACATCTGGTGATGTGTTCACTGTACAGTTACTTTATGGACGCTAATGAGCTCCCTCTGCAGTCAGGTCCTACTCAACTGGCAAAGCACGTCCTCACAGAGCGAGGGCATGAGGTACGAGGCAAACCACAGTCTGCCTGAAAAAGGAATATTCCTGCTAATAATCCACAGCATAATTTTGGGCTTCACTAGACTGGAGCATAACACATTTCACACAAATATTTACTGAGGGGTGGTTAAGGTGGTAGTATTAACGTATTTCTTACTGGTTCACAACTGTTTCTATTCCTGTTCGCAGGGTGACCTCTTTAAGAGAAAATCTAACCTTCTGCATATTTCATTTACAGCAAATGTAATTGAAAAATCATTTTGCCTCAGACTGCTATGTAGAATATGGGGAAATGGCATTTCCTATGATTGCTGCACAATGTTTCTTTTGTATTAAGGAGTCTCTGAATGGAGGAACTGACATTAGTGATTCCCTCAGTAGCAAAATAATATCCATGTGGAAAGATAACACCTGTTATCAGATCAGCTTCCAGACATGAAGGAGGAATCACGTATCTGGAACCCCGTTTGTTCTTACCAGCTACAGCCATCGGTATGATTTCTGATTCCTGTGCTTTGTACAACCTTTGTAGACACCTGTGGATAAGCTTTACTGGTGCCAGCAGAGAGATGTGACTAGAGGTTAGACTGGCAAGACAGAAGAGGGCCAGACTCGGGGCGGCTCTGCGGTCACAACGTGAGAGCAGAAGCAACCCATGATGAGTGAAGATCATTTTATATATGATATAAATGAGACTCAACTCACCATATAGTAGGTGAAGTTTTTAAACTGTGCATTTTGTAAATCTAGTACGAGTTAGGATGACATCAGTGGTTAAAGTCTACCTCAGCTACCATGTTTTCTAGTGGGCACCACACTGCAAGAAATATTGGAGAGAATCCAGAGCACAATAACCATGATCACAGGCTTGGCAATAATGACAGAAAGTTACAACTGGAAGAATGAATAAAAGCCAATCTGGAGAATAAAATACTACGGTAATCTGCAGGATGTATGATAGTAGTTTTCAAATAGGTGAAAAAAAAATCTAGAAAGGTATGTAATATTTTTTTCTCTGGTTCACTGAATGAAAAAAGGAGGAGGAAAATGCTCATCATTTTTAGTGAAGAATATCTAGGTTGAAAAATATTTCTATTTTTGAGAATTGTTGGCTACAAAGACTGGAAATGCTGGAATGGCCAGACTTCGCAGAACAGATTGTAAGAACAACCATAAAAGATGGCAAACATCACTTGATCTTGCCTCAGTGAAAAAAGAGAGACCTGGTAATATTTTGAAATACCATGGAACTTTTTTCACACATTCAGTAATGTCGCATTAAACAAATGTTACATGCACTAAAGTCAGCATTGTAAGCAGTAATAAGTTGGATTTTTTTAACAAATATGTGTAGTACTGAGCCATACTTGCAAACATTGCAGACTAGAAAAGGGTAAACTGAGAGCACTTTTTTTTTCCACAGTCATATGTCCAGGTCAGTTGTTTACGTACCTGTTATCCTTAGCAGCGATGTCTGCAGTAAATTAACCACATAGACTGCTTTCTCATAGGAAAAAGATACAAATAGGATAATAAGTCAATGTCCAATCATTGCTTTTTCTTAGCTATTGCACAAATACATATTCCAAAGGCTTTCCAAAGTCCTGGGAGCTTGAGCAATATTTTCACAAATTTCACATTTGTGAAACGCATGAAGTATGTTAGGAAGCTAAAAGCAAAATGTGTGTGTGGTGTATGATACTGGGAGGAAAGAACTGTGGAATTCCTCGTGGCTGTAGGTTAGATAAGGTGGGTGTTAATAACTGCCTATATGTCTCCATGACCTACTAATAGGTCGGTTGACACCAGTTGTGAAAAGGTTCAAAGCAAAGCAAATATAATTCCTTTTGCATGTCTTGAAGTTGTTTCTTTGGAGGTGTCTTTTCTGAAAGACACCAAAGAGCTCTTTGCACAAAGGCAACAAGAAAGATAGGCAGGGGTGGTTGTTGCTATTAACTCCAGATCCAGTACAGGAAATCGCAGCAGGATGAGCAGAGCTTCATGGTGGTGCCTGGAAGGACGGGCTCTGTGCTGGATGCAGAGACAGTACAGGGCAAACCAAGATGCAGGGCATGCAGATCACAGAAAAAAAGACCAAAAATAATTGCACAACTCATCTTTTAATACTTCACATTAGCTCAAAGTAGAGTCCTTACGTGCAGCCACAAGACCATCCCTTCCTTTGCTACTTTTTCTTTTCTGTCTGTTGCCATAAATAGTCCTTTTTTTCCTTGAGTGTGTTATCTTTGGCAGCCCATGAAGTGCCCTCACACTGGGCATGGAGAAACAGAAGGATCAAAACAATAAATTCTATGTAGGGGTTGAGAAGACAAGTGCTGAGCAATGGTTTGTGTTGCCTGCTTAGGGAAGAGACACTTCTAGGTATTTTTATATTTTTTAATACTTGTCCCATTTTGATAAGTAGATGGTAGGAGGGTGGAAGACAAAAGACAATTAGAATTGTGCTGATGCCACAGTGCTCACAAATCAACACTTTAGGCCTTTCAGACAATGATACTGATATCACACTGTGCTGATTGGGCTCAAATTTTTTGGGCCTCCAACGATATGATAGCTCCTCAGGCAAGTTTTAGACAATATGAAGTCTCCCTGAGGCCCTACCACTTTCTCTAACCTGTCATAAGATCCTCTGCTTTACTATATTACTGCTTTCCATCCCAACTCTTTTATTTTGCTTCCATACTTGTTTGTTGATCCTGCTAAGTGATTGTTAGTCCCTCAGAAGGACTTGACTTACACTGTCTCCAGAGAGAAGCGGTAGCAGCATTGGTAATGGGAAACTACCCAGAAATACCTGCACACACAACAAGTCGGAGCAGCAAGGGGTGACATCGAGCTGCTCATCCACATTTCACCACAGAGGTGACATTGGGATGAGGTGGTTTCAGGACAGTAGTGATGGACACAGGCAGGCTGGTAAGCCGGGTACTGTGGGACACCTGTGAGAGGGCTTGGTCACTGCATCTCACCTGTGGGGTGGGAGGCACAGAGGCTTGCTAACAAGAAGAGTAAACCTGCTGTTTTTTAAAGCGTGAAGATGGCATATTGTACCCATACACAGAAATAAATTATGAAAGAAAAACATATCAGTGAAAATAAATCCAGGTTCACCCACAAGAAATCTGAAGTTCTGACACATCTTCATCCCCACAAGAAATACTCCTTTTGACTCCCTGAGACAATCAAGGGTTTCAGCACTTAACAGCCCTCTTCTCTATTACAGTCATATTCATATAACTAGAGAACAGGGCTTAAAGCACATGACTCTATAACCCATTTCCAGCTAATAATTGTAATTCATACAATCAAAAAGTTGTGCAGGAAACTGACTGCCTGCAATTTATTTGTGTGGAAGATTTCCTGAATAACTTTCTGTAATAAAAGCACAAAAATCACACTCTAATCGCGTAAGTTTTGCAATGAATGTGGGAAAAACCTATTTGCAATTATTGCTGCTAGTAGTTGGCCCTTCTAAATATTCTTACCAATTTAACAGTCCCAGGCTATGATTGCACAATCACAGATATTAATGGTGGGAAAGAACCAGAAAATTCTCTTCTCTAGCTGAGTACTGTTGTCCTCTCTCTTTGTGATGTTCTTCCTAACAAAAAACCCTGAGGAATTTCTATGGTGTCTCTGCATTCCTTTGATGTTTTGTACTTGTCCGGTCTCAAAATGCTCAGCATTGTTTTGAGCATGTCTACTCAGCTGAAATTATGCTAATGACAGTAGGTTTTTCTATTGCTTACTGAGATTGATATTTTCTTTGAAGGCTCCTTGCTAATTTAAATCTTTGCCTGGTAGTTAAAAAGCAGAGTACATGATTATATGACAGGCATCGGTGTTCTGTCTGCTTCATACCACTTGTCTTGCTCTGGCTTGCTGTAAATCATAACTCACAGACAAGACACTACTAAAACTTGAGTGAACAAATGTTCAGAGAAAATCAAAATGCCAATTAGTAAATGACAGTCAGGTGCAGTGTGTTCTTGCTTATTCAGGATTATAACTTTTAAAATTTATTTTTTCTCAGTACCTAAACCAAGGAGGGGGGGGGATTGTCACTAAATTATCCAGGAGATCTATCAGGTCTCCGATTAACACTGACCACATCTTGTGCCTGTGTGACAGTAGCCCATTGCCAGACAAACAAAGTTCTGAAAGCAGTGACTCACTCTCTCTTAAACATACTACTTATTTTCAGGTACATATCACTGGAGAAAGTCTAAGCACAGTGTCCAAGCAACTACTCACCACAGAAATGAAAATAGCAAAGAATGGGAAAAAATACCTTAGAGTATCATGTGGTGCATACTAGGAACCTGGCCACTGCTACGGTGCACCCTTCTTCCATTGCTGTCTTATTTTACTTATTGGCAGATCGGGGTGCTTTTGTTTGTTAAGCACCAGCATTGTGCTTACCTGGACAAGTACAAACAGAATCGCTCAGCCAACACATTTACATCAAAGAGTTTGATCTGGGAGGTGCTCATCATCTTCTGAAGATCTCAAACATTTTTTTTAGAATAAGACAGATGAGAGAAAAGCTACCAAAGACACTACAAAGGAAAAAAAGAATGATAGCCTAATTTGCCCCGGATTTTACAGTACATGTCACCTGAGCAGCAATTAGCAATTCTTCTTAGCCTTTGCATCCTTTTTTCTATTTGAAAAAGACTAAACAACAATTAATCTTAATATGAACAGGTGTGAGACAGCCCAGCGTCAATTACTGTCTGCATAAATACATAGAAGAACAGTTAAGAGAATTGGGGTCTTTCAAAATTGGTACTTAATTAGTAATGCTCTTTCACTTGAGTTCAGACACACTCACTGTAGCTAACACTTAGCCCAGAAATGTCAGGCTAGATTAGGCATGCACGACAGTTCAGGTAGTGATATGGAAAGGTGCTTAACACTAACTCTGAAGGATGGATCAAAATATGTACAAGAAATAGAGCAACTGTACTTTCATATATTTCATAAATGTACCACTTAGAGTCAGCTTATATGTCATCTCTGAAGAGCATACATCATGTTAGAAGCCTCTTCATACATTTTTCACTTTTCTGCCTTCTATGAGACCTTGCTTACTTTGCCTTCTCACTGTCATCAGCAAAAGATGAGGCAACGCCTTTTGTTCACTCCTGGAGGAGCTGCTCTAAGCAACCAATTTTCTGGGCCTTTGCAACTCACCTGTGGGGCCAGTGCAGGACAACTCCGAGGGATGAAGCCTGCTCTGCATTAACATAGTAACTTAGAATCATTAAGGCTGGAAAAGACCTCTAAGAATCATTGAGTTCAAGTATTGCCCTAGCACTGCCAGGTCCACAACTAAACCATCTCCCTAAGCACCACATCTACGTGTTTTTTTCATACACTTCTATGGACAGTATTTCCACCACTTCCCTGGGCAGCATGTTCCAATACTTGACCACCCTTTCAATGAAGATTTTGTTTCTAATATCCAATAAATCTAATAATAATAATCATCATCATCATCAGAGAATTAACACGACATGTTTAAGAGAAATACGTGAAACAGAACACAAACGGATTTCTGTGTAGTCTGAGAGCAGAAGTCCTGAGGACTCCCCTTCATCTCTTCCCCCCTGCAGACTTCCAACTCCTTCTCTACAATAAGGATTTTCTTGTTTTTTTTCTAATTGGTAGGGTGAAGCCTTTTATGTGTCTCATTCTCAGAAAAGTTTCAGTAGTTGAGTTAACTTCAGCTTTCAGCATACTAGGAAAAATTTTAGGCAGAATGTTCAAATTTGGTAGAAGTATATGACGGTGGAAAATACTTTGTAAGGCTAGGCAGCCTTAACAACAGCAAGCAGTGCAGACCAACAGACACAGAACTGTAAGTCAGTGGGGTGGACCCGAGAACCTCATATTCAAGCTATACATATATCAGGTTCTGTTTTGGTTTGGCTTTAACTTTTATACTGACTCTGGTCTCATCCCATCAGCTGACTGACTATTTCAGGCTCTCATGCCCTCATGTGTCCTCCAGCAGCTACTCTTTCAGTTCAGTTCCATGTAGAGGGAATCCAGCTCATGGACTTGGAAATGTCTCCCTGATATGAACCACAGCACAGCAAGCTGGTATGGCTGAGAGATGTGCTGTAAAAGCCAACTCTCATCAGAAATGAAATGCAAATATAAATGATATAAATGCACACTATCAGTACTAAGGATAATATTGCAGGAACTGTAACAAGGTTATCCACCAAATGTTAGCCTGTTCCCATGGGTTCAGCAGAAACTGGAGCTAATGATATCTGCCTCTGTTCACTCTTCAGAGTGGAACTTATGTGACATGATTGATGAGCAAAAGAGAAATGTCAAAACGGGAACATCAGTGACTTAGCCCTCAGTTCAGAACAACTGACAAATAAAAAAATAGTCCCAAAGCTGAGAGGTAAAAGTGGAAAAGGAGCAAATGTCTTGCTCTACAAAGAGAGTAAGTTACAGTCTATTTTATGAATAAAGGTGAATCGTGGCAAGGTCAATGAGGGAAGCATGAAAATTACTCTCAGCTGAAAGATACTACTAATAAATTTTACTTGAGCATAGACTTGTTCATATGATAGTATCAGAAACCAAATGAATGACCCATACAAGAACAGGGCAACTTTGCAGACCATAAAGCTCACTGAGTTGGGAGCTTACATTCTTAAAGCCATTGTACCTGTAAAAATTCAACCAATAAAGTCCAATTTGATTTTCACGTCTTTTTTTTTTTTCTTTTTGTCTTTTTAATTTGTCTCCTCTCCTTTTCACTAGGATTATTGTTCAGTATGAACTACTCATTTAAAAACTTCTGATCCACAGAGCCCAACTGATGCTACCTCAGGTCAAAGTGCAAAGCAGCTCCTACCTTACATCCTCTCTAACCCCAGCATATGCTGCATGTATTGGCTTTTAGAATTAGGTGGTCACAGACTAGTTCCTCCCACAGTACTGTCTGTGAGTAACTGTCTAGAGAATATGCATCCATTGTGCAGAGCCATGCTGTTAGATGTACTAAGCAGCAACCAAAACATTAGTTTTTACTTTGAACTAACATGGTGCACATTATAAAATCTCCACATGCTGGAAGAAAGACTAAATCCTCTGTGGTTTGCTCATAAATATTTATAGGATTATTCAGTCCATTGTGTAGTGAATAACCAAATGTATTATGATGTAAAACAGCCCAGCTTCTGTGTTTATATTGTCTGTCTGACAGGATACAATCACAAAACAAGTTTTTCTTTTCCAAATTTCTACTTGAACTCCTTGAAACACCTAGAATTTGAGCTTGGTAATGTAGGGCTGTAATGTCCAGGGATCTGGCATCTTACAGATTAGAAGTGCATGTATTCTTCAAGGACAGAACTATATACTGTATAGTTTTTATTAACATAAATGTATTCTGTAAGGACAAATCAATTATAAATGTACATCCTATATTTTTGCTCTTGATAGGGAATTCTATCACCAAGAGAGCAAACCCACAAAAACAACTCTAGATTCAGAAATACTGTATTTGCTTTTTATCACTCCATTTTATGTTCAGAATTAATTTGGCTCAGGTGTAGGATGTGAATTTCAATTTAACGTATTCATAATTGGGGCAATTGGCAAGGTCTGCTGTTTCTGACAGGTGTAAACAGTCTGGCTTAGCCCTAAATGTGTCTTGTCATTTTGTATTTTTTCTGGTTGTTCCCCACTATTCAGTTTATTTGCTGTTGAAAGTTCTCTTTTATCAGAAAATCATAATCTGAGACAGGGACTAAAATGCTGATTTCAGCCACAAATTAGAAACTGAAAAATATGAGATGAAAGTAGTGGGAAAGGGGCTCTGTACTGTGCAGATGCACTTTCATTCTCAAGAGCGTCTGTTTCCTCAAATGAAAGGAAATCTGACAAAAAAAAAAAAAAAGTGGGCTAATTCACCATGGAAATGTGCAAAACTTTTCAAGGCAAAGCCTTTGCATATGCTAAAGGCACAGATGATGTTCCATGTAAAGCATTACTTTTATCTCTATTGTTTTGAATATGTTGGATCATAAGAATGGATGCACTCCAACTGCCACTTCAAAGCCGTACAGATAATCCTACATCCCACTTGCTTTGTTTGCATGTTTAATTTTGCTCAAGCAAAAGCCAAATCAAAGCTCATACTTTAGTCTCTGAAAAATTTCTGTACAACCTTCCTCAACAGTCCAGCTCATCTAAATGAGGGTGAGTTACAAAGTTTGTAACTCATTTGAGGACATTTCTATTTACTCTGTCTCTTTCCCTTATTTTACATGATAAAGTGCTTCAATTTCTGGCTGGATGGAAGTCATCAATCTCCACCACGTTCAAAAATTCTTCCTCTGTAGATCAGGGGGCTCCTAATCTGTGGAGCAGGTGTTGGTGTTGAAGCAGGAGCAACCAGGGGAATATAATTGTTTCTGATGCATGTGACAGTCATCGTCACTCAGTCTGCAATGCAGGTGTCAACAAAAGCAAGGTCAGACTTCCAGTCACAGGACATTTTTGCCTTTTCAGGTCCCTGAGCCTGAAAAATGGGGCTGAGAGCAGGCAGTCTTTCCCCAGTTTCCTTATAACCCATCTGCAACCTTTGTAGGCTGCTGTGGTGTCTGTAGTGGCTGGCTCAATGGAGAGAAGAAATAGCTGCAATTGTAAAGTTCCCTCATTCAGTGGTAAAACTTTTTCAGGTGACAGGGAGCAGAGAAGCCCAGTGTATCTTCATCTGCCAGGTTTCTCCATCCCCTCCTTTAGGTCTGATAATTTCTGTTCAGGCTATCAAAGAGACACCAAAAGATACAGCACCCACGTTGTTATCCACTGCTGAAAGACTTTCACCCTCCAGAAAGAGGTCGAGATTATTAATATGAAAGTGAAATAGCTGTTTTGTAAGGGTTTATAGATCAAGAACTTCTCAATGTCATTTCTATTCAAAGCATTTCAAACAGAAAAATATATTCCAGTAAGGAGAGCTTTAAGTGAATATAACCCTTTTTCTAGATGACATTATTCCCTCATATGCCTTGATACTCAGTTAGATATGTAGTTAGAAATAAGTATAACATGGTGATATTCCCTTGGTCTTTCATGAAATCAGGCACCCTACATAGTAAATGTATGGATGCATCCCTTCTCACCAGAGGGAATACACTTTTTATTCCCTCTGTAAATGCTACAAATAATTGAGTGTCTATTTATTGCAATGGGTGCCCTATGTTCAATAAAGCTGCTAGGAAATATGTGAGAATCCTGGAAACTGTAAGGTCTAGGTAATCTTCTCCTTATTCATTGTTTACTGTGCAAACTCTTTATCAATGAGAACCTAGGGACTTATTTTTCACTTACATCAGCTTTACAACTGTACATTTCCATTTATTTCACTGTAATTATTTCTGGTGAAAATGGTGGTGTGTTTTAGTGGTGTTAGTTTACATTATTTTAATAAAAATGCATGACTCTCCTATGAAAAAGAAAAATCCCATATCAGCTATTTTCAAGCAGCACCTCTAGACTGAAACTAACAGACCAAAGGGGAAAACACCAGTGGCTTTAAAATACTCTTAGCCCACAGGTATGAGAATCTGCATCATTGAAAATCTCACATCACGGAAAAACAAGCACCTAAGAGATTTCAATGTTATTTATCCTTTTTGTCTAAAGGTCTATGGAGTCCCATCTCCATTGTCTAAGGACAAAATTCACAATTTAGTGAAGTAAGAAGAATTTCTGAATGGCTTAAAACCAAAAGCAAACAGCCGACTCTTTCAGGCATTCTATTACACAAGTAAATTGGACACCTCCCATGTTTGGTGTAGGAGCTCAAGAGTGTTTGTATGAAATAATGGACAACAAAAAAAAAAAAAAAGTTCCTGTAAAACTGAGTACATTTCCTCAGGAATTCCTAAAGATGAAGTATGAATTCCTGTTAATGTGGGTCTGTATATAATCTCATAACTGGCCAATACAGCCTCCCAGAATACTGAACAATGAATACTAGACAGGCAGAGTGAAAAATGGGGGAAGAGGAAACAGAAAAAGACCAACATAGTCCCAAGCCCTAAATAATTTTTGTAACAGCATTAGGCACAAACACCATGGAAACATCCCATTTGTGGTGGTGACTTGTGGAAAACCCAAGCAAAGAAACTCCACACCATTCACATCATTCCATGGGCTACATGGTAGGAGTAAATAAAATGGGCCAAAGCACAATCCCAGCTGCTTCAGGGGATGTTGTGTATCTGGCATGGCTTGCACCTCAGCAGCTATGTCCTCCCCATCTCTCTCCTGGCACAGACAAACAGGGTGGGCTCATCTGCCCAGGCTCCTGGGTATAATGCCTGACCTGTGCTGTCTCCACCACTAGTGGTCAACATGGCCTTTTTAGATTTCAGCAAAGCTTTTGACATTGTCTTTCATGGTATCTTTCTGGACAAAATATCCAGCATACTGCTAAATAAATACATCATGCAGTGGATGAGAGACTGGCTTACGAGTCGGGTGCAAAGGGTTATGATAAATGCAGTTACATCAGACTGGCGACCTGTCAACAATGAGGTTCTGCAGGGCTCCATCTTAGGCCCAGTTCTCTTCAACCTCTTCATAAACGACTTTGATGCAGGACTTTAGTGTCATCAGCAAACTTACTCAGTACACTTTAAATTGGGAAGGGCTGTTGACTCCCTTGAAGGCAGAGAGGCCTTGCAGAGAGACCTCGACAAATTAGGGGGCTGGGCAATCACCAACCATATGAAGTGCCAGATTCTGCACTTTGGATGGAGGCAACCTTGGATGTATGTACAGACTGGGAAGCGAGAGGCTGGAGAATAGTGACGTGAAAAGGAACTTGAGGGTCCTGGTTGATGGCAAGAGGAATATGAGACAGCAGTGTTCCCTGGTAGTAAGGGTCCTGAAAAAACAGGGAAAACATCACCAGCCAGTAGAGTGAGGTGATTGTCCTGCTCTGCTCTGCACTGGGGCAGCCTCACCTTGAGTACTGTGTGCCGTTTAGGGTGGCACAGTACAAGAAAGTTATAAAGCTATTAGAGACCATCAAAAGAAGAGTTAAGAAAATGGTGAACAGCCTAGATGGGAAGCTGTTATGAGGAGTGGCTGAGGTTTTTTGGTTTGTTCAGCCTGGAGAAGAAGAGAATTGTGAGATCTACAACTTCCTCAAGAGGGGAAGCAGAGGGGTAAGCACTGATCTCTTCTCTCTGGTAACCAGTGACAGGATCCAAGGGAACGGCCTGAAGCTTTAGGTTTAGGTTGTATATCACGGAAAGATTCTTCACCCAGAGGACTGCTGGACACTGGAACAGGCTCCCCAGGGAAGTGGTCACAGCTCCGAGCCTGACAGAGTTCCAGAAGCATTTGGACAACGCTTTCAGGTGCATGATGTGATTCTTAGGGTGGTCCTGTGCAGGGCCAGTAGTTGGACTCTATGATCCTGATGGGTCCCTTCCAACTCAGGATAATTTATGATTCTAAGAAAAATATGATGGCAATGTTCACACCCAATGGGTAATAGAGGATGATGGTCAAACTTGTTTTCTGGTCTTGTTGGGTTAATAACTATGACAGATACAGAATGCCAAAGAATGGTAAAATAACTATGAGCGATACAGAATCATAATCCATTTTAGCTGACTGTAGAAAAATAAGCAGATTAAAAATACTCCGAAGTATTTTGTGTTTTATTCCTTGGAGTCTAGTAACTTGGATCATATTGTAGTTAAGTAAGATTGCTAGGGAGAGTTGTGGTATTACTATTATTAATTTTATTACTATATTATTAATAATTATATATGATATATTAATTATATATGATATATTAATTATATATCATATACTAATTATATATCATATACTAATTATATATCATATACTAAGATAACTACATCTTAACTGCGGTGGTGTTGGGTAACTGAGGTGGTGTTGGGTCAACGGTTGGACTTGATGATCTCAGAGGTCCTTTCCAACCCGTCTGATTCTATGATTCTACACATTTAACTGTATCAATATAATTTTATATTAGTATTCTCATTTGCATTAGAAAAATTTCCAATGTTACGAAAAGCAGACAAACTTTCTGGTACAACAAGGTCTACATCATTACGTAGGATCTGCACAAGAAAATAAAAAAAAATTTTGTAATAGAAAAATTTCTTGAGAAAGTCACTAAATTCGAAATTATATCTATTAAGCTTTCCAGTTGGAAGGACCTGTCCCAGATTGCATATTGATAAGTTATTGTGTTGTATCAATAGTTAAAGCTTGGTAGCATGAGGCAGATATGGTCCACACTACCAGTGAACAACATGATGGCACAGATAATGAGACTTTCATTACTGAAGACTGAAATGTTTTTAGATGACCTGCAGCTGGGGTCCACAAGTGAGCATGTTCTAAAAACACAAATGAAGAAAAGAGAATTTCTTTTTCCTTTATAGTTCGGTTTTGGTCAAGGAAACAGAAAAGAAGGGTCTTTGAAGGAGTTCACTCCTGCTTGCCCAAGTAAAAATTCAGTATCCAGGGTGGAGGAACTTGTCAATCCCTGGCTGGTAGTGATAAGAAGATGAAATTTACAAGAAATGCCTCCAGGCAAAGAAGAGGATATTTCAGGCACCCACAGGAGTTCAGTCTTGAAAAATTTTTCTGGAAATCAGTGTATTCCTTAAATAAATACTCAAGCTGTCTGGTTTAAGTGACCAGACTGTAACTTTAGTTTTCTATGTTGACCCTTGTATTTTAATTTATTATTAAAATATAATATTTTTATATTATGTATGTACGTGTGTGAAGATAGGTGCATTATAAATTAATAAAAAATTTAAAAATAAATTAAAGAAATCATGGGTAAAAATAGAAATGATTATGTTCTTTTAAGAGGCTGTTTAATTACCTACCACTTTTTACTGTCATTCACAATGACTATCAATTAATCTACATAACATTAATTTACATAGGAGGTAATGGAAAATTAAGCCAGGAAAGTTCCACATCACAAGGAATGATTTCTTGAAAGATCTTTATTTATATCATAGATTCAGACAGATCTAGTAAATGTCTTTTGCAACACTTGATTTATTCAATTATCATTTTCAGACTAACACCAGAATTATGGAGAAGCACAATTATTCATAATTTTTGTCCTTCCATGTGAACAGTTGTTTCAACTGAAGCCTTCTACATGGAAGAGAAGAAATCAAATTTGCTTTCCAGGCTTCTACTTTAAGATTATTTTGTCCTTTCAGAATAGTTACTGACACCAGATAACTTACAAACTGAAAGTAATTCACATGAGTCTCCCTTTCAAGACCACTAGCAACCTCACCTATTCAGGTCATAATCAAACCACTGCAAAGAAATGCCTCAAGTATCCATTTCACTGAATCTATTCTGAACCTTCTGAGAACACAAAAGCCCTTATAGATACTTTTTCCTAGACTCAACTTCAAACCCCTTCCTTCTCATCTGTGTTTGTTGATTTTCTTTTCATGACATGAGACTCAATTCTTTGATCTATAAAAGTGTATTAAAAGGCAAGTGTATTAGGCAAGCCTGACAACCACTGAAAAATTCAAACTGAAAAGAAGGCAACTTCATCAGGTAGCTCTATGTAAATTACTACGGTGATATTTTAAAGCATCACTTAGGTACTTATCAACATTCATCTTGACTGTACTCATGTATAAACTTTTTATTAGTCTCTCTTGGTATATGGCAGTGTCATCCAAACTCTGCTCTCTGGTACCTTGTGTGAATGGATCTCCTGGGCTATAATCCCTCTGCACTTTCCTTCCTCCCCCACAGAGCTACGCATACACCTAACCTGTGAATGAAGAGTGTTGTGGCAGCCATGTCCTCTGGCAGGCACTGAAGCAGCAGAATGTGTCAGAGGATTTTGCATGAACTGGGCTATTTCCATGCCCATCACCTTTCATGGGAGAGCTGATAGGAGCTAAGTGAGTATTTATGGTAAAGGATGGAACTGCCCCTTAATGAGTCCACCATGCCCTGTTTTCAAACTTCTCACCTATGCAGGTGCCCGGAAAGCACGTGCAGTGCTAGACCTCAGACCTGCTGGTGGAATTCCACACTCTACTTGGAAAAATATAAGGGAAACACTTAAATTTTTCAACAGTTTCTATAATACTAGATAATGAACAGAGAACAACCAAAAAACCAGCAGATTTATTGGAGAATTTGGGCCAGAAGCTTTAGACAAAAGAATCCATGAATTTACAGAATGCATGGGTTTTAAAACTTACTCTGCACTGCAACCTTCGTATATCAAAATATATTTTCCCAGAAAAGCTTGTCTGTTTTTCTGAGTAGTTCTGAGAGAAGCATATATGCACCTTGACTTCCTGCCTTGGTGAAAATCAAATCGTTCTCTCAAAGCTTAAGACGTATGAGTTGTTTCACTACTTGTTTAGTGAAATCCCTGCTCTGGATTCTCCTATTTCCTTAGGACAAAAAAGAAAGCATTGCAAATCATCAGGGACCACAGCTGAGAGGAAGAAAGAATACTTTCTGTAGTCAGGTCACATTCAGGCAACAAATATTAATGGAAGAGCTCGGCTGTGGATTCAGCGCATGATTAAAAGAAAAATGTCCTGTCAGTTGCAGCTCACACAGAGATGGGTTCTAATCAGTGAATACTTTTCCCCCATAGAAGAAAGTCTGGGCACATGGGTATCAACTACAATATGCAGAAAGAATCATCGAGATGAGTATGAGTGAGCACAAGTCTATTGCTGTTAGGCTCAGCAAGACTCATCTCAAGAAGACTCACCTCTGGTTTGCCTGTGTCCTTTACACTACACGTGCAGACTAAGGAATCCTAGTAAAATACCTTTTCATTACTTAAAAGCACATCTGCGTGTAAAAAAATCAATTAGAGAAATGTGTTTTTCGAAAAAAAAAGAACATGCAGCAAAGTCAAGCCTATCTGGCCAGAGCTATCAATCACCATGTGAACTCAGTCTAGAGAAGGAATTAATTTCCTGGGCTAGTTTATCAGCTTTGCAGCTGGAGCAGACCTGATGCAGCACACTGCTGGCAATGCAGTAAAGCTCTTTGCACTGAATTGCAGCTTGGCAGAGAGGTGCAAATTTGATTTCACCTTCTGAGTAAAATATCATGCACTGATTGCCACAGAGGCTGCTGAAAGCTTGGGAGTGCCCTGGGAGGCTTGAAGACAACTGGGGAGCAATGTGCCCCAGCTTTCTGAATTTCCAGGATCTTCGGTGTCCCAGTAGTTCATCAAACTTTTAAAGGCTTTCAACAATATAGTTAATAAAATATCCCTAAAATTCAAAGCAAATACTGCTTCCACTTTTCTTAATGAAAAATATTTGACTTCTGCATTCTCTAAAAAAAAAAAAATATTTTGATTGATAATCTTTGTTACACTTTCCACTCTATTCTCTTACAATTTCCAACTTCCTAGTGCAGTATTCAGCATTCTACCCAGCTCTAAAGAGAGCATGTAGGCACACAGGTTTGCTGAGACGCTTTAACCTGTGTTTACCTCTTCCACCACCTCTCCTGCTTATTTGCAGAGATGCTGCCTTGTATTGGAATTTGTGACCACCAAGTTTACTGTGCAGCTGCAGTTCCCTGCTCAGTGCTAGGTCAGGTTAATTTGAGAACACCAGAAATGGCACAGAACGAAAGTGTCTATCTGAGAATTACAGTAACTAAGTTGCAGACCTATAGTCTACTACACTGTTTCTGACATGAGACTGGTAATTATGGGAAGAAGTTGAAGGAGCTAAAAAACCTAAATATTTTTCAGATCTCCCTTTATCTCCAGTGTTTCATCATAGTTTGCACTGAAATATTAATGAGTTCCATAAAAATTCAAATTACAAATCGAGTTTTATTTTTACTATAAATATTCTTGTGTAAATAAAAATATTTCAGAATACCTGCCCAGAATTTCATTAACATTTTTGTACAATAAAAATTTGTCACAGTAATCTTTATGTAAAATGGAAAACAACTCTATATCATATACTCCAAAAGGTCTAAAACAATTAAGTTCTCATACAGATTAACTGACAAGGCGAAGGCACTACTATGTTGCTAATGCTTGAACTGTTGTCTGCTATACCCTCACCTTTAGCCAGCTCTGTTGCAGAAGTTACCTACCTCTTTTTCACAAATCCACAAAATAACAGTTAATGAATAAATGAGCATGCAAACAGCTATATTATCAGTGGTTTCAGTTCCTGTTAAATGAGCTGCGTAAAAAAGCAAACATCCTTGGACCGACAACTGAGATGGAAAACCACAGATTTATCTTGATCTTGTTTCACATTGTTGCTTTATTGACCCAGATTGGTAATTAGACAAACATACTTGTGTATTTTACTACCTACGCACTACCATGAATAATGAGGTCCAACTAAATCTAACGAGAAAGGACAAGGCCATTTCTAGAATGTTGGTGCAGATCAGTCTCTTACTATTTATCTCACTATGTTTTTTTAATACTGAAAGTCTTGTTTACTGACAAAGGTGAAGTGGGCTGAACCAACAATATAAACAGTGGAGGATTGCACAAGGCACAGATTACGAAACAAATACAATGACACAACCACTACAAAGCATTGTAACTTAAAAAGCCATAGGTTTGCACAACCCTCTGTAGCCTCTCTTCAGTCTGCTCCAGAGACTGACAACTCCTCTGTAACATTGCTCAGGCTGAAAAAGTTCTGATGTTCAATGATTTGGTGATCATACTAAACTTACTAATAAATCTGTGAGAAGCCAACAGCTCACCTTAACTGTCTATGCACATGGCCAAGAGACAAGTGTTCTTGGCTACTTTTGGTTTTACTGTTGTTGTAATGATGATGATAGTGGTGGTGGTGGTGGTGGTGGTGGTGGTGGTGGTGGTGGTGGTGGTGGTGGTGGTGGTGGTGGTGGTGGTGGTGGTGGTGGTGGTGGTGGTGATGAAAACCAGGCATATATTTCATACTTGCTTTTGCAGTAATGTTGAAGTTCAGCTCTGCAGACAATACAAAGTTAATTTTCCATGCCCCTTTGTGCAATTCCTTATTATGGAAAAGAAGACATTAACTGTTTCCTAAACAAAAAAGGTGAAAAACGTGCAAACTAATATTCATGAAAAGATGTAATACCTTCAGGACAACTATATTCTTTTTTTACCATTCCTACAGCCCTTAACTCTCAATTACCTTGGGCCTTTCTATCACATGCTGATGTTGACCAGCTTTCCTGATCAATCACATGTCACTCAAGGAAGTGGAAAGGAACCTGCCTGAGCACTAGTGTCACCCCCTACAGGGATTTTCTTTGAAGAACTACATGCATTATATGCTTCCTTGCGTCCTTTTCTGTCCAATTATAAAAATAACAAGGCCATAACTAATGGGAAAAATGAGGCCGCTGCAGTGCCCTGGAGGAGCCACATTATAGATTGGTGTCATTAGCCCTTTTCTTACATTTAAATGAGTATGAACCAATCTGCAGCTCTGGTTGACTGAAGGGAAGAGCAAAAGCTGTTTTGCATCCTCTTTCGGAGCAATTCCTGGAACTTTACCAATGGCATAGAGAAGGTAATCTTAACACTGGGGATAGAGGAAGAGCCATCCAAATCAAACCGAAAAGGATTCAAACTTACGGGTCAGTATTAAAAGCTTGGTCAATGACCTGAAATGCATTAAGCCACTCCAGGACTGTCCATGACCTTAGCCTCTCTACAGCTCAGTAGTCATAGTGTTTCCCTTGATTATTTACATGAGACTCACAACCTCTATTTTAATGTCTGTTGCCCTAAATATGTTTTTTTAATTAAGCTCTATTTTTCTCTGACCAAAAAAGCACTGTCTACCAAATGTCATAATTATTTTCCGTAAAAAATAATCAACATTTGGTAGATTTTTTGAAGACAGTGGGGTAGAAATAATTCACAAAATGAGACAATTGCATGGAGTTAGTATGAGGCACTAACTGGTGGCAGATATTCAGAAATTAAGTCAGATCATTGTCTATCCCTTCCTTATGGAAGTGATGCTTGTATATTCTAGAGAGAAGAATACTGATTTAGGACATCAGAAAACTGTGAGGAAAAAGTAAGAGGAATAGAGTTCTCACAAACAAGAGGAAGCAATGATCTTTATAACATAGATGGTTGTATTATTATGAATTACAAGAATAATAATGAAAATTCAAAATATTTGAAATCATTGTATCTGGTTAATTAAAATAGAAGAACCTTCAAATATAGTCTAAGAATACTAACAATTAGGTTTTAAAAAGTGTTCAGCATCAACTTACATCAATAATTATGAATCTTTTGGACAGGTAATGACCATATTTACGGAAAATGAGGTAAGATCTAGAAATATAATTTTTTTTTTTTTTTTTTTTTAGCATAACATACCTCATGAAGTTCAACAATGGGGAAATGCAAAGTCCTGCACTTTAGGAAGAACAACCCTGTGCACTGAAATATGAAAGGGGCCACTCAGTTGGAAAGCAGTTCAGCAAAAAAAAAGACTTGGGGGTTGTGGTGAACGTCAGGTTGAACATGTGTCAGCAATACGTTCTCAAAGAAGGCAAATGATATCCTGGGCTGCATTAGGCAAAGTATTGCCGGCAGATAAAGGGAGGTGATCCTGCCCATCTGTTCAGCACTGGTGAGGCCACAGCTGCAGCACTGGTTCCAGGTCTTGAATAGAGGGTGTAATGAGGTGCAGGCTCTTCTCAGTGGTGCCCAGTGCCAGGACTAAACACAACAAGCACAAACTGAAACACTGGAGGTTCCCTCCAGAACAGAAAACACTTTTTCAGTCAGAGGGTTATCAAGCCCTGGCACGGGTTGCCCAGAGAGATTGTGGAGTCTCTCTCCTTGGACATATTCAAAAGCTGTTTGGACACGGTCCTGGGAGGACTGCTCTAGGCTGGCCCACTTGAGTGTGAGGGGGGTTGAATCAGATGACTTCTAGAGGTCCATTCCCACTCAACCCTTCTGTGTGATTTTGTGATACAGAGGTTGCAATTTTTTTACTAGTGGTAGACATGACATCAAGCATTCAGACACAAAGCTGTTGCCTTTTTGGGGAAAGTGTACAACATTTATAAATCTGTGAGTTGAAAGAAGCACTGAGAAGATATCTTCTCAGGGCATATAGTTCAGCAGATATATTTTATATGCTCTTGTTGTCTAATACAAATTGTGGAAGACAGTGACCAGTTACATGTGGTTTTGTCACCTTTTGCACACAGAATCATAGTTAGACACAGATATAAGGTTGTTTTCCTCCAACTACTACACAGCAATGTAAACTGCCCTTTCATTGTCACGCTGCATCCATACCGGTACCATGGTGAGTGCAACCAATACTGAATGAAGACTAAATCCTTTATCTGAAAATTCTTTATTGGTTTTGGCCTCTCTACAGTACCAGAGAAAGAGTTTCAGACTAAAACCATAACCAGCAGCTCTGTTACTTCTGCAAGCATCTTCATGTCACCATTTAAGCAAAAGACAGAACTTCCTCTTGAGGCCAAATATAAATGAAATTAATTCCCACAATAAATAAAGAACATCTCAGTCCTTGCAGATTTGTGCCCCAAGTTCAAGGTGTTTTCAGCTTTGCATTCTGTCTGCACATCAAGAGCGTACACGTCCAAGAGTGAAAGAATATTCAGAAACAGCTCAGAAACTAAATCCTTACCCTGACAGTCTAGCTACATGTCCCATTCTTCATCTGGGAAGAAGGTGGAAGAACAATAAACACAAGAGAGAAACATGTCCTTTATTACAGGGCTAGAGGTGCTCACACATTCACCCATTAGGATCATAGAAGAGTTTAATAGAACAGAACGCCCCTGTATGGAAACCCAACACCATCTCTATAAGTGTCATAAACGTCACTGCAACAACTCGATGTGCCCTGAAAACATACCTTTCTCTATCATGTCAAAAAGGTAGGGGATATTTTTCCCTTGCAGAGATTTAAAAAATAATGTGTTCTTTTACACCCTTGTGGGTAACCAGACCCCAGCTCAGTCCGCTTTGAGGAACAACTGTCTGGGAGCATTCCTGGCACTGGCATGCTGTAACCCATGATATTACACATGTGAGAGGTTGGCCTGCTCTAACCACCGCTCTCCCCTCACAGTTCCCAGCAATCAAGTGAACAATTCCAGGGATTATTTCCGCTGGATGGCTTGAAAGCCATGATTTGGAGGCTGAGACCATCAGCAGAAACATGAGTTATTCTGACCCTGTTGGCCTCAGTATCCAGCTCCCTCAGCATGCTTAATTTATGTGTACAGACAAAATCTATCCATCTTGCAGGAGTATCATGCAGACTCACAGTGACCACACTATCCAGTTCCCAGTTTGGCTGCCAGGAGTGCTTTTTCTTATACTTGTGATATTACAACTTCATTACATTCTGCAGAAAATAATACATTTTTTCTGGCTATGCTTTGTGCTTGGTAGTGTATGTGATAAGCTATTCCCCACTGATAACTTTACCTTAGGCAGGTATGCTCAATGCTTTTTACTTCACTATGGAAAAATTCAATACTCTTAATCTCCCTATATCACATCTTTGCCTGGATTTACAGTGTAGTGAAAACCAGTCTCACCTAATTTAAAGAAATGTTTAACATCTTCAACTCCTGATCACTTAAATAGGCACCCAGAATCAGGATGAGATACAAAGTTAATGTTCCACCAATAAAAGATTTTTTTTTAGAAACAACTATAAAGCAGATACAAAAACAGCTCTACTATGTTAGAATTAAACAAATGAATGCCAAGCCTATTCCCTGAAGCAGGGTCTAATGTAGTCACAGCTGCAGCATTCTGTGCATATAAAAATCTTTATACCAGTGTAAAAAAAAAAAAAAGTCACCTTCCAAAAATGCTACTAGTGAGTTATATATCTCGACAGGTATCCAATATTTACCCCTGGAGGGATTTCTTCTTACAGAGGCTCTAATTCCCTACCAAATGGAAGTGTTCACATTCCCAGCCACTTGGACAAGGGTTAGCATGATAAAATGATTTGTTATGCCAATAAAGTTTTTTTGTTACACTGTAAAATGGTTTGTTATGTGACTACTGCTACATAAAAATGTTATGAAAATTAAGTAGGTTGTAAGATCCAGAAAGGAATAGGCTGCTTTTGGGACTAGTTAGAAGGGGAGTAGAAAGATGAAGAAAAGAATGATCCTCTGATTTACAGTCCTTCAGTACTTTGAAAAGACATCTTAAATGACCTTTTAACTAAGAATTGATATTGGTACCCGGATTAGGAAAACAGTGATGCATCCAAAATAGATGTGAACTTCCTCATGTCAACAGTACTCACAAAATGGGAGGAAACTGCAATAAATTTATTAATCTAGGTGGTGACTTCTGTGTGACAGTAAATGAAACAAGCCTAAACTGCAATTCAGAACGGAAACTGAAATACAGACTTATGGTATGTTAATCATAACATGTCATAGGTGGGATAGCAAGACAGTGAAACTGGAGGAAAACCTTCCTTAGTGTACAGTATTTTAATTTTAGTACTGTGTATATCAGTCAAAGCAGTATCTGAAACTGCCAACTGTTTAATTCACAGTCATGTCTTATAAGTTCATGGTACATTTTGAATTTGCAATGAATTGTACCCAGAATGGCAACCAGTCAGTCCTTCAGAAAGGGAAGGCCAGTTACTTCTTATGATTTGTAATTATTACATAATTTCTACACTTTTTAAATTTTAATATTTCTCTTAGTTTGTATATATTAATCAGGTTTATTCTATTGTTATAATATCAATATGTATGTTCCTTTCATTTAACCAGAACTCTACTACACCATTTATTGCAGAAGAAAACAGTTCCTGATTTCAACAACCAGCTGTACTTCACTCCCACCGGACACTCAATTTGTTAATAATCACAAATATGCTAGAAAAAAATGTTAAGATAATACATCTTATAAAAGTGAGAGAATATTTAAAATATTTCTGTTCTCCTTTTAAACTAATGACATTTCAGTTTCCCTTCTGCAGACTCACTGATGCAGAGTGAATGACACTGCATTGTGAGGAAAATTTGCTGCAAATGAAGAACTCATGGGAGAAGCAACCTGCTTTCAGTATCAGGCCCCCATGAAAGTAAGGAAGAAGCATTCAGTTAAAGCTTTGCACATATAGTGTGCAAAGTTCATCTGGAAGGCACACTTTCACAGAAACTTTATGATTTATGTTGGCAAACACAGGGCTCAGTTGCAAAAGAAGTAATTTTGTGTTCACTGGAAAAGATCCTGACTCAAAGGCTTTCACTGCCTGACTGAAGGGCAGACAGGAGAAGGCTTGTGTAGGTGCTTGTGAGGTCACTGATGCCTGGGTAGCTGATAGACCAGGAGCAGACACATTCTTGTACAGGCAGACGTGATGTCAGTGATATGCAAACTAAGCGCACTAACTCAGACCTGGATTTTCAAGTGGAATTTCATTAATCCTAGATGTACAAGTTTATCCAAGTTTGATTAAAAGTAGTGGTAAAGAAAAAGCATTTGACATCTTACAAAAGGCATGTATTACTGCAGAGAAATTATCTTGAACTTCCAGACAGTTGGACAGGATGACAGACATGAGCACATATACTGATTTCTTTTTTCTTTTGAAAGAGAAATGTCCTTATCTTGAAAAAATGTAAAAATTAAAATTTGAAAATAATTTTAAACTAACGAGTGAGATTTATTCTGAAGATCCCTTCTACTTTGCAAGTGATAGCATTTACCAGTCAGTTAGTAAAACAGCTTGAAGTATTGAACAGACCAGGAATATCCATCCTTTCTGATTGCTCAGACGTAGTTCCCCTGACTAGTAGGTGTGGACTGCATCTCTCCTCCCACTGTCTGACAAGTACTAGTAGTCATGGTTAGGACAAGCACTTATCTTCTCAATTCACAAACATTTATGTTCTCAAAACAGGTCTGGGCATCTGGGGTGACTGATCCTATGTCCAGTCACTTGGGGTTAGCCAGTTGCAATGTACTACACACGGCTATGCAGAGAAGAGCTATCACTGGTCATGACAAACAACTTGTTAATCACAAGCACAACAGAGTCAGGAAAGACTGTGGCTTTTGCTCCCAAAGCAACATATGCCCCAGCACTTCCCTGCACTGCAGGCTTTTTATAACAACTTCTTATTGCATTTTTTGTTTGATGTTGCAACAGGTGTGGACCATGGAAGCAGCATATGTTGATAACACAAAGTTCCGGGAAGGAGCAAATAACATATGAATGTGTACTTTAATTCCTAATACTTCTCTGACCTTATATATCTCACTTTGGGAAGAAACTTAGCCATGTATCATGTAAAATATGTTTACATTCAGGGTTGAATAAATGTCATCACTGACTGTGAACTTCGGAAAGATTTAGGTAAATTAATTTTGGTCAAGTCTGCTCTCCTTTGCTGTACATGTCTTAATGAAAGAGAGCCAAGAACTCAAGTTAATCTTCACCTGTCCCAGCAGAGGCCAGAATGGAGACTGTGCCTGTACTGAGCTTGACAAGATATAGGGAAAAAAAAGAGCAGTGCACATTTTAATAACCTGTATATAATTCTCTAATTCAAAATACAATCAAAAATCTATGCTGCTATACATGAACTACTACATCTCCCTTCCAGAACACGCAACAGCAGCTGCATGTGGAAGGTTGCATGTGAAAGGACTGATGGAATCCCAGTACAAAAAAAATCATAAACTTACAGAGAGGAGTATTTGGATAGCACTGTGAATGACCTCTAGGTACTGGAAATCAATGATGCAGCCTGTCACGGAGACATAGGAGTAATCCTCTAGGACACCAGGGGCAGAGGGACGAACCACCCTTCGTATGCAGCCGGGTCCATGTTCCCGCCACCAAGAGCGGTGCATTGAGATGTTAAAGGTCATGAGATCCGTTTCCTAGGAGAGGGAGGGAAAAAGTGTGAAAACCTCTGACTTTCTTTACTTTCTTTAAGGTAAAGCAAGAGGAAATAAAAGATCTTTTCAATTATTATAAGGACAACAAGATAACTAATTTTCCTTAACCCTCACACCAGTAATTTTAACATGCAGGTAGGATGTTGGAGTGGAGAGAGGAAACTGCAAACATACATTGATTATATTGCAGTTACACAGAGGAGTTTGTGCCTGGTAGAAGAACTGTCATGCCAGATACTGTACAAAACATAGTGCATAGCCTATGTCCCCATGGACTTACAGACGGAAAAACAAATTTCGTTGTTACTTGATTAGAATGTCACTTAAGGACTAATCTTTTTAATAGGCAACAGAGACAGTTTTACCCCATGGTTCTGGAAACAATCTAAATCAAACTTTAATTGTATTTATTTAAAATATTATCTATAAATCATATCTATTATTTTAAGTAGGACCACAGGCAGCCAGGCTGTTCCAGCTGCCAAAGATTCAAATGAAAAGATGCCTCCAGTCAAGTAACCTCCTCTCTTTTCTCCCCTCTGCCCATCACCCAGATTACCACCTTCTCAGTTTAGTGAAAAAATCTGCTTCTGTGAAAAGATCTGGGTTTAAAATAAAAGCAATTACTTTTCTTCATTCAAATCATCTTCCTGATCAGATAGTAAATCTACTCTAATGGGTACTGGCTGCACTGTAACCCACACAGTATGTGTAATGTCTGTGCATTTTAATAAACTTCATCCCACTTCCACTTGGAGCAATGAAAATGGCAAACCTACTAGTGTACTAAGATTTTCTAACAGCTTGTCTATGAAATACAAACAGGAAAATTCACTTGAATTAACAACAGATTTAGGTCTTTAGGTCATGCTTAGGCAAAATACACTGAAGTTGAATGGATGCCATTTAAATGCAAAAAAAACCCAAAACACCAAAACAACCAGTACTCCTCACTGGAGATAAAAGAGAGTTGAGTTACATTGATAATTAAATAATTAAGTCAGGTTTATGTTTCCATGTTTCTCAACGGCAAGGTAGCTGTAAAAAAGTGTGTAAAATTGTCATCCAGATGCCCACAAAATACCACTAGCTTACATGCCCTCTTGTCAGCACTGTCGTGACACTGATTTGCCCTTTGCATCCCACTCCAAAAATCTGTCATGTCAGTCTGTCTTACTTTCACCCTGACCAAAGGGCTGCTTGGTGCAGATTCCAGTTGCAGAATAGTCCTTTTGTTCTCCTCTGTTAATTGCCTCTATTCTGGCCTCACCTGAAAATTACCTCCAGCCACTGTATGTTGCTGCTAATTAGCAGTAAGAAATCTGACTTTGTGAACTGCTGTTTTACTCTCCATAAGTTTTTTACCCTTTAAATGTAGACTTGCTGGAACATTTTTTTCTAGTTGTTGAGGCATTTGTCTTTTGGCTTTGCATGTCCATCTCTGATACTAGTTTAGAAAATTTTCAGCTGCAACATGAAAACAACTTGTGAAATCAGAAGCTAACAGACAGCTCAGTTTAATGAAATATAAAATACAGAGTCACAGGAAACAACCGATGTTTTCTTTGTACCACAATACCAGAGATTGCACACTGTTATCTAGTGTTTTTTAAAATTATCAGGTCTAAGAAATGCCAGTTGTCAAGCAGCACACAAATATTCACTCCCATGTATTTCAGTAGCTCTTTGTTGAGTAGGAACACAGATTAATGGGTTAGTGTATATCAAGTATTGCAAGGTAATGCTTTGTTATCACAACTGTGGGAATAAATTGTGATGTCCATGGCATTGGAGTCACAGTTTTCTCTTCTTTAGAGAGTTTTTTAATCCTTTTCTTTTCTTTTGGCTTTGAGTTTTTAATATTATACTCTATTTCAGTGTTCAATGGCACTGAAAAAGGGCAAATTTGCATAGGGAAACAGTAGTAAATGTTGCTGACACATTTAAAATGTAAGAATTTGTCATGTGCTTAGTAGAAACAGTTCATTAATAAAATCTTTCATTTCTGGAATACTGTTACGTTTGGAGTGATTAAAAAAAAAATTGCTTGACTAGATGGGCGTGTTTAGAGATTGTGAACTAGATGGTCATGTTCATATTTCAAGGCTGCTGGATTCAGGTGGAAAGGAAACAGCAAAAAAACCCCAAAGAGATGTCATTACAGTACTTTCTGTTTTTTAAAAAATAAATTATTGTTCAAAAGTTATGGACAAAGCCTGTAAGAAGAGATTTTCATAGTTACTTTTTACTGTGTGTATTATGCTCTGAGCTCTGAAAGCAGGTAAAAGAAGGTAATGATGGCCCAGCAAAGATCAGTTTTAGAAAGGCAAACAAAACTACTTGGTGCATTAGTTTGACCTCTAAAATATCAATTCACAAAATGGCACCCATAAACTGTTCTAGCTGATAAATGTTAAGCTGCCCATCAATAAAAGAAAGCCTGACCAAAAAAAAAATTCAATTTCTTTTTTTTTTTTTTTTTTTTTTTGGGCAGCTGAAACATACTCCTCTCTCAGTATTTAGAGATTCTTAATCCATAAAGTGAGTCAAATGCACCAGGCATTAAAGAAATTAACCTGTATCTTTATAGTATTTACAAACAAATAGAAAATTCAAGACTCTTTGACTGGGTGAACAGGTTTTAAAATCCGTGAACATCTGAGAGTGTTTCAGTATTTGTGAATTCACAGCTTGGAAACCCTGAGAATGGTGGAAAAGCTGCTACCCAAGTGGCTCATTTTCAGTCTATGTTTAAGTTAAGAATTCTTTCAGAAAATACCAGCAGGTGCTTGAAATTTTTCAATAGATCATTTGTTATCTTCCAATGTCACAATCAAACACTAAGCAAATGTGAACAAAATATTTAATCTTCAGCAGGGGATGGAATGTAAACTGCTCATTTCTTAAGAAAGTGCTGCTGCTTCATATCAAGAGACAGTTTCAAACTCTGTAGTTTCAAAGAAACCAAGCAGCCTTTCTTACTAATCTAGTTGGGATTCATTTAACAGTTGAAACTTCAACTGGACAGAAAATTGTTGTGTTCTGAGCACATATCCTGGCTTTAATTCCATGCATCAGCAAGTAAATTATACCTCCTCAGCTGGTAACCTTTTTTCCTTGGGGCAAAGGAAGACGGATGCTGTAAACAGAGGGGGGCAGAACGCAGATAACAGGACTTCCAGGAAAATCATGTAGGACTTAGGGAGGTGATATAGGGAAAGGGAAGCCTTGTTTCCTATTCCTTCCTCTATTCAACCAGCACTAAAGCAATACTCCAATCTGTGCTAAGTTCACTCCTGAGTGTAGGATCAGCCCTGTAATCACACTTCTACTAATGAAGAGTCCCACTTAACTACTTAAGCTTTTAAACTATGTATAGGATTTGTGTTGGCTGTCAGCCCAAGGATTAATTTTGATCATTATTGGAAATCATTGCTGTGGCAGGTACTTTCTCTTAGGTGAGATGTAATCCCTGTAAGACCCAGTAATGCTGTTTCTCAGTGCTCGGAGATAATGTTTAATTTCATTATATCTGCTTATTTTCTACATTTGGTTTCAAGTGGACATTTTCTACTGAGTAGGGCTTTGAGCAACCTGATCCAGTAAAAGATGTACCCACCCACGTTGGGAAGGTTGTCTAGGTGATCTTTGAAGGTCCCTTCTGATCCAAATAATTCTGTAATTTTTTTGGTTCAATTCTTAGGTGGTGAATTTGGATAAATTTTAAGAGATCATAGCACAGTACAGTTAATTTTAAAACTAAAGAGCAATAGCAAGACTGATGTTCCATTTATTTGTGTATACTTTATGCACAGTGTCTATAACAGCAAAATAAAAAATTAATGAGAAATTGGGACTAACTGAAATCGACAGTTTTAAAGAAAAAAAAAGACATTAAAGTTCCAGGGAAAATAAAAATGCACCAAGATTATCTTGTATACCAAACAAATATGTTATGACATGATTACCATTGCAGATTTGGTTTTTCACTGTATGTTTCTGCTTTATGACATGTTTTTTATATTTCTTTCATTGCTTGTTAGTATCTAAAAAATACAGTCTCAGGAAAGCTGTAACAAAAACATTAAGTGTTTTGAGTGGGAGGGAGGAAAAGCACTTTTTTCTTTCACAAGAAACCAAGTCTTACATTCCACCTCCTCTCACTACTGCTAAACAAACAGGTTTTCAAGGCCTGGGCAGATAATATTGAAGAAGTCCATGGCCATTCCCCATTTCCAAACTTAGAAATTTGTGTCACTAGCTCCCATGTTGTCTTGATTGGGATGATTATTTTTGAATATTGACTCTTAACTCTTTTTTTTTCTTTTCTTTTTGTTTGTTTTTAATTTAAACTCTTGCCTCAGTGTGACACAGATGTCTTTTACTTACCCCATGAGCTAGAGGTCAAAGGTAGCCCACTCAATAATTGTGGCATTCCTGTAAATGGGATAAAACAATGAACCATGCTGATTCCAGGCTGCTCAAGATACAATTCAGTCAATATCTTGACCTCATCATGAGCACTCTGGTGAGCAAATGACATGAAGAGCATTCTTAAATTGAAGCTTATAGGTTGACTCTATTAGGACTATTCAGCTGTCTGAACTGGACGTCACGCTAGATGTAGTAAATTCGCCCCTGTGGTAGCAAACCCAATGCACACTAAATCAGAGAAACTAGGTGATACACCTAAATTAATTACCACTTAAAGAGAAAATTCTCAGTAATAGGATCTTCAGACACAGACCATGCTGAGGTAAACCCAGTATCATGGCCTGAGAGTGGTTGAGAGGTACAGAGGCAAAGTAATTTTTGGGTGGTGGGATTAGAGGTTCATGGTTCCCACTTACTGAGATTAGAGGTTCACAAACAGAGCAAATCCTGTAATCAAGACATCAGATCATGACTACAGGAAAAGATTTCCATATCAAGCATAATTACTGTTAGAAAGTTACATTGATTTACTCTATTGTCTTCCCAATCTATCTACACTACAGCACTTGTTATCCATTTGGCTACAGGCCACCCTCCACATGTACAACTGTCAAAAAAAAAGACATACAAATTAAGCAGTACTGGCTTCTATTTCTATTTCTTTTACTACTTTTATTCCTTGGGCTATAGAGAATGTTATCAGATTTTATCTTATTTTTTAAAAGTGAGTAAAATAACTTTTGGAAATTTATTTGCAAAAGCAGGAAGATGACCTACCTAAATTGTAAAAGTAGTTTCCCTGCATTGTTTGATTTGTCATTTGCTCAGAGATCTGTATCCTGTCTTGCAAAACACTCAATATTAAAATTAGATTTACCAAACTTACTAGCAAAGTGGAATATAGTGGAATGTCTTTAAGAAACCAGAAGGCAAGAAGTCAACAAGAGAAGCATATTGCTGTCTTCTTCATGCAGAGTTAGTATTAGTCACAAGAGCAAATCATAAGAACCAGCAAGGGGCTGTTGTTTGAAACTTGTTGCCCATAAAGATGAGATCTGATCTTTGGCAATATTCAGATCCATGCTCAAATCCCAGCTCCATGCCTTATGCCTTAATCTGTTCTACCTCCCTTTTGTGGCAGTTTCTCTGCCCGAGAAACAGTCCAGAGAAGTCACACAGTATGGCAGAAAAAAGTTCCAAGCCCCAAGGAAAAAACAGCATGAGACAGAGTGATTGGATCAATATGAGCCTTACTTATCACTTGACATAGGAAGCTCAACATGAACACAAAGAATTCATGACTGCCCAGAAATGATGTTTTGCTCCAGTGGAGTCCTTGACATGTGATTAAGCCGAGCACTTAGTTTGAAAATTGCTCTCAGCTATTCCCTCTTGATGATCCAGAGGTATGAAACAACACAGATTTGGAGTGATGCCAAACTGTGAGCACTGCTTTGAGTTTTGAGACTGGGAATATGACAAGGGTTTGTAGAAGCCAAGGGTTTGTGCACATTGGTGTGTCCCTCACTCAAGCCATATCTGATTTTGACTGAAATGAAGAAAGGTGATGAGACTGAAATGTAACTGTAATAGTGAAGAATTAGAAACATTATTGGCAGGTCATATACAGCCAGCAGCATAAATGCTGTAGGAAAACTTCTTACAGCAGGGAGCTATGAAACGTTAAAAAAAGCTTGAAAAATCTTAGTATACAACAGTGGGAAAAGACTACAATTATGGGCCATAAAAAGTTCTGTCCTAAAGTTTTATAAACTGAGCATTTGAAAAATGAGTTTATAACATAAAGCAATTTCAAGTCTCAGCAAAACAATTTTAACCGATTTTTTTTTTTTTAATTTTTATTTTCTGTTGCTTTTAAGGTGACATCCCTATGGAGTCGTGCATACATTTGAAATATCACAAAATTAAAATTTGATGCCAACATACCTTCCCTCAAACATAAGCTGTCTCAAACAACTATGGAAAACTCTTCCCACTATTTTGTATTTTTATTATTAAAGCAGAAAGGATCCAACTCATGTGCCTGAGTACCTCACCATGTTTACAGCCTGTAAGCATTCAACAAACACACTGGTTAAGGAAATTGAGAAGACTCTTGCAATGTTGGTGGAGACTGGATTTCTACAGTTACAATGGACCCACCTGGCTTGATCATACTAAAGCTATTAATCCTTTTATAGCCCTCTGACTTTGGTACCATGGTTATGCTAATGTTAAAAACCTTGCAAAACTGACCCTCTCTTGGGGTTTTCATTCAAATGTTACTAGGAAATGCATGCAAATAGGAGACACATTTTGTGCCAGAAGCTCATATAATCCCTTATGAGGAGCAGATGCAATGTAGCCTCTAGTCAAAACAGGATTTAACTTTGTTATTATCCAAATAACCATATTTTGTTCACAGTGGTTATGAACAAAGACGAAGCATGGGGATAAAGGCGTGATCAAGAATATAATGTTGTAACAATAGTATGGTTAATTTTAATATTTTCCCTAATTTCTGATGTGTCTCTGTCCCAACTATGAGAATACCATAACATCTCTTGCTATATAAGGAGACAAATGTTATGTTGGAAATAAATACCCAAGAGAGTGGGTCCTGAATTTAAGGGTCTGTCCCAGAATCTGACGACATTAAGAAGCACCATAAAAAGACTTTTGAAAACTCACTTGAATGTTGAATTTTCTGACAAGAAAAATAACTTCTTCTTTTGAGACTAGCCAGAAGGCTCCTACCTGCAGCCAGGAACAATTTTAAAGATTAATAGTCCAGTTTAAGCAACTGCTGTTGTGTTCTCTGCTTTGCTTGCTTGAAGCAAAGCAGTAGTTCATGATTGCCATCTCTTGTTTTATGGCAAATCTGGTTATGTTTAGCATTTTTGCTAAAGCCTCCATTCCCAGGGACATGAAATTACAATAAGAAGTTGGTCTTGTTATAAAGTGAGCTGAAGAGGAAAACTTCAAAAATCATGAACCCTACGGCTAGGCCCCTCCAGTCCGTTCTGTAATTTGCATTAGTTGCTGCTCTTTCTTAAAGCTGGGCTCCTGGAATCTAGATGGGAGAGTTCAGTATCACAAGTTCAGACCAGGGCTATCCAGGACATTATGTGCCATAGTCCCCCATTTTGAATAATCATGGATCCATCAGGGTATAGGAAAGGGCCAACTGTTTTCTTAACTGCTTGATCAAGGAGAACGACCCAAGTGAACCCTAAAAGCTTAGAAGCAGTAATAAGGAATACCTAATTTTATTGATATATAAATCAAACTGCATGATTTCATGGAGCTTTTGTCAGGAGGTCCAAACTTTTATTTTTGAGTGTGTGCAAAGCGCAACCAGAAAAATATGCTAATTCACTACATCTTTTGAGTGAACTCCTATACAGCTCATTGAATAAGACTGTCTGCCTCTAACAGATTGCCAAGAAGTGAGTGTCTACACTGCTGAAGCCTTTCTGAAGAGTCAGAACAAAAAATGAGACGGGAAACAATAAGCAGTAGAAGTGCATTGAACTGCTAAGGGTCTGTTGTCTTACTGCTTTCTTTTCAATGGAGCACGAGATGCTCTCAGAAACATACACTTCCTCATGACACTTCATTTCTATATTTCTTGTTTGTGTCATCAGGTCATCATATTTTTGCCGGTCCCTCAAGTTTTGTGGTGCTGTTTGCCAATGACCTTGGCTTTAGCAAAGCAATCCTTTTAGCAGATCGATCCTTTTATCACAGGCTTCGTTTGCATTCTGCTGGAGCAATGACGGTCTCCAAGATGAATATGATAACTAATTTTTAAACAGCAAATACAGTCCCTGTAGAAACTTTAAGGCCAGATGATGAAATTTAAAATCCTCCCTTTCCTAGAAGTGAAGAACCAATGATAATAGGAAAGAGAATCAGCTGTAGCTGAACTCAGTTAATATGATTTATTTAATTATTCATTTCACATTGACTACAGGCATTAGTCCACATTTTAGGTTCCTTGAAACATTTTATGTATTTATATATAAATATATAAATATATGCATATGTTGTATTTTGTTTATGTATACATGATATTTATATATTTACATATTTATATTTTTCTGTACAATTTAATGACTCAAAGGTGCTTTCCTGAGAACAGGAACCAACCATGATCAAAAAAGGCAGCCTTACCAATCTCCTTCAGCAGTACCTTGGCCTTATGAGATTAATCTAATTTACAGCCTAATCCAACAATGAACCTCAATAATTCTCACAGATTTTCACACAAAAGTGAGTGTTTTCTCCAGTAATTTTGAGATTTTCAGGAAACTATTTCAGGAACAAGAATCTTTTTCTTTGACATATCCTCTCTTTGGTAAATCTGCACTTATCATAATCAAACATCAAATTCTTTTAATGAGATGAATAAAAAGGATCTGACAATGTTCAGTAACTTTTGGATGATTTCATGTTTGCCATGCTGAAGGAAATCAGTGAGATGTTAAATCTAATTATATTTTTTTTAATTCTGAAGAAATTTCTCACATCAATGTGGCTGAATATGAACCCCAGAAATGTATTTTTAATTCAGGAGGTGACTATAAAAGGCTCTTCTAATAGCTTCAAGTCTAAGTGGATTACTTAATGGTCCTGTTAACTGATGTTATATAAATCTGGTCACTTTAGGAAATGAATAAAGTCACAGAGAAGCCTAACAATCCATTCACTCTTTAAAACCACAGACAAAGATATGAGCATATTGATATTTGAAATGATAGTTTCATTTTACTCTCAAATTTGAAAAAAATATTAACAGACAAAGGGAAGAATGATAAATGATTTATAGAGTGATAGAGCTGGGAATGACAGCAGGACACAACTGTAAAAAGAACAAGTAATATTAACATCATTCTATGTATTTACTGAAAACAAAATCAAGACTACTACATAAAGAGTTTCCTCATATATATATAAAAAAAGAATTTTCAGTTTGCCTGAGGGGAAAAAAAATCAAAAGATTGTTAATATGAGGCATTTTTCTGCAAGCTGATGAGTATTTACAAAGTCCAATACACTTTGGAAATCACTAATCTTTACAATAAATAATAGCATTTACTAATATTGCTAGCATTTTTGCTTTGTAAGTTTTTCTATTTTTAAAAATGGTTTTAAAACCAGTGATATAAGGATGTCAGTGTGACTCCAGAAGGCAGCTGAAAGCCTGAGAAGTCTACAAAGCTACCAAGTTGATTTGACAAGCATGCGTGCACATTGCTTAATTTTAACAAGCATCCCATTGACATAAGGGATTGACATATATTTGCTGGGTTAGGGCAAGTAAGAAAAGCAGTAAGAAATATATGAGGAAAAGGACAAGAAGGTATGGACATGCGGTGATATACTTACCAACCTAAACGTATACTTCCTGGACACAATGCAGAATTTTTTTTCAGTATAGCATGTTCTATAGAGAGTTCTGTAGCACGCTGAGGCGTAGAGGAAGGTTTTCTTGAACAAACGTGGTATATTTTGCTATAAAACTCTAGTTAAGCCTATGAAAATAGTCCACAGGTAACTGTAGTGGATGTTAGAATTTCAGGTGCAAATATTTTTGGTTTAAGATTATGTTTTTAAAGGTCATTTCCAGTCTCTGGGTGAGGAAGAGGAACATGAAGGGGGTAGATGTTTTTTACATTTAGTTTATTCCTCACATGTAGCCAGCTAATGTCTGTGTGCTTGTGCTGGTTTTGAATGGGATAAAGTTAATTTTCTTCAGAGTAGCTGGTACAGGGCTTTGTTTTGGATTTGTGCTGAAAACCGTGATGATAACACAGGGGAGTTTTTGTTATGGCTGAGCAGTGCAAGTCAAGTTCTTTTCTGCTTCTCATGCCACCGCACCAGCGAGTAGGTTGGGGGTTGGAGTTCGAAGGGGACACAGTTGGGACAGCTGAAGCAGCTGTGTGGTGCTTAATTGCTGGCTGGAGCAACTAAGTTCCATGACAGCACTAAATAGCAAAGATAAAGACAAACTCAGAGCTAAGCATGTCTGGGGGAGACAGCAGATACGATAAAGCAGGGAAAATTCAAGATGTGGAGACATTAAGTAGGATGTGAGAAAGTTTCCTGCCTTTTATTGCTCCCTGGCCCTCGCAGACTTCCCCAGTGCTGCTCTTTCACTAATCACCTGTTCTCCGAGCCACAGGCTGAGCAACAGTTTTGCTTCTCAAAGCACTGCTAAGGGCTGGCTGGATGAGAGGTGATGGGTCAGCTTTAATGGCTTGCTGACTGGGCACAGGCTGCACGGCTGAAGACATCAAAGCAGCACCAGCTCAGGTGAAAGCATCTGTGGGGACGAACAGAAATCAGCCCTGCCCGGGAATGCTGCCTCAGCATCGTGTATTTGGATGTTGCTTAACAGGGTTAGGGATCAGGAAACATGATGGGAAAAATCTCACCAAATGCCAGTCCCTCTTTGTACTTCTGGATAAATCTCATGCCTTCACATCTGTAACACTGCAAGTCTTAATATCCACACGCTTGGTTTTAAATATGAGTTGCATAGTAGTGATGTGGTCAAGCAGCCATTGGTCCTTAGGATCCTCAGGAACTTCAGACAGCTTTGAATTAGATCCCTTTCAAGATAACTGTGGGACAGGGAAGCACACAGCACTAAAACAGGAGGATCTGAAATGACAGGATAGCTACAGAGGCCCACCAACACGGACACCTAAAAACAGATACACTGTCACCATCCTCCATTGAAATTTCCTGTCTGGAATCAAAATAGATTTTGCCAACTTGATATTTTCTTTTTGAAAAATACAACTACTCATGCAAACACAAGGAGGGCATTAAGTCATTCATATATTGTAACTGGGTATGTTTTTGCATAGCAGGCAGAATGTTGTGGGGAGAGAGTACTTAGTTGGGAAACAAGGTAAACAAACACAGAAATCTGACCTTGGTACTTAGTAAAAGTACCTTTTAAAAACTGTAGCTGTTATTTCTGAATTTTTCCAACAAGAAAATGAATATTATACAGTAAAGATTCATGACCTGAACGTGGAAAATTAAAATATCCTAATGAATGGAAAATAAGCCCCACACAAACAAAAATCTTCTGAAAGTTTATGTTCTGTTGAATTTTAAATGTGTTCAAAATGAAGCAATTTTTCAGCTGAAAATGCACTTCCAAAGTAAAAGTACTAAACCCAGTAATTAAAAGACCATATGTCTCAAAGTTTTTCTCTGAACAAGCCGGATTTCTATAAAACGCCAAATTTCTAAGAAAGTAAACCATTTGTTTTCCCTGACATAAAAACTATAAAACCAGACAAACTTCATATAAGGATTATGTCTGTTGAATAAATTCTTCAAAGTCCTGTTAGTAAAGGAAAAAGGAGAAAACAGCTCTAAACAAAGAGGTTTGCTTATGCTCACATTAAAAGCTGTCACAGATGATTCTTTGGACTCTAAGATTCTTTTAATCTCTAAGAACTTTACTTGTGTGAATTATGCTCACTTATGAATGAAAAGAAAAAAATAACCAAAATCCAGACAAAACAAAAAATTCCTATTTACACAGCATCAGTAAATTGTATAGAAGTAAAACACAAATTGTCACAGCCAAAGCCTGCTCACAGAGTGGTACTATTTCAGCTAGACTGATATAATTACATTGGCATAACTTCCACCAAAACACAAACATTAATAATATTATAAAGGCATTTTAACTGTCTTTCTTATTGCACTACGGTATGGAAAATAAACCATAACAAGATGAGGAAGTTTTTGTAACAAAAAGAACAATAAAGACCCCCGTCTTGTCTATACCATTTCAATGATTTAACTAAAACTAAAATTTAACCTCTAACTTGCTGTTTGGCCTGGTAAACTGTAAGAGTAAATTGCAGTGTAGATTACATTCACTGAAGGTATGACTCAAAGTCCACTTTTGCATATATTACTTATAAACACTTTTAAGGAATTGAGAAAGATTGTTTGATCTATATCTAACAGCTTCACCAGATATATTAAATTCTGATACTGAACTATCAAGTTTCTGCAAACACTAAAGAAATGAACACAAACAAAATGCTCTGCTGAGCAAATCGACATCAAACTTACATTGTGCAGACCCGTGTTTCAGATCAACTGAGCATTTGTAGAGCATTCTTTGTAAGAAACGTTGGACCTATCTGTCTTAAGTGGCCAATACTCACAGGTGTATAAAAAATCAGGTATGTTTTTTAGTCTTATCCTGTCTGGTTTACATTTGGTTTCCTAAAGAAAGAACATCTCAGCACATATCAGTGTCTGTTTCTCCATCCCCTTGGGGCATTTTAACACCTTTGCAAATGAAGAAAGGTCTCATGTGTATTAACTTACCTAAAGATTTCATTAAAATAAGAAGCTAGAAAGAGAAGAAGGACCCTAGGGAAAGTTTGTCTTTTTCTGATAAGAGAGAAACCACAAGAGAGACCGATGTCAATGCACAAGCATAGAAAGAGGCATAATTACTCCTGCTGCTCATACAGCTCATGCTCAAACAGTGCATATTTACTAGGGTTTCAACAATGTGGCCATTGAATGTTGTCAGGCAATAAATTTACTTGATTTTTGGGGAGAATGGCCATGAGAAATTGGGAATTGTTATAAAATTATAAAAATACATTATGATACCATTAAAAAGAGAACGAAAGAAAAAAAAACAAACCTTGCTCCACAGGAATGGAGAGGCATAGACTGACCCTTTCCTGCCTGCTGCATTCAGGCAGGATGTCTATAGGTAGAAGAAGATCCTGGAGATAGAAGTAAGATCCTGCATGAGCAAGCTAGGTTGAAATAAAACAGGCAGCTTGCATCAGGTGAGAGATTTAAAATCCTAGAAACTGCTCCTGATTGATCAAAGACCATGAGAGGAAGTACACCTCACTGGCCAGCCTTGGTTGTTGCAATAAGAACAAGCAGCCAAGACACATTGTCATTGAGTTTTATGGGGGAAGAACATTTGAAGGCTGGGCTGAAGAAGATTCCCAAAAACTGTGAGACAAGCTGTATTGAAAACAGGCAAAGGAGCTCCTCAGGTCTCAGCTCTTTTGTACATATTCCCAATCAAGAGTGATTGATAGTTCCTATTTCCCGTTTTTTGTGCTTAAAGACAGATGGGAAAAGTAACCAAAGTCCAGCCTAGGGTTTGAAATGAAACATAGTTAAAAAAAAAAAAAGAAAAGCAGGAAAGCTGTGAATAGACAATTAGATACAAACAGGTGATCTATATAAACAATAGTTGCTGTTCTAAAGAGTATATGACTTCAATTTTAGATGAGAAAGGATAAAAATTAATGTCACAATAGGAGGAAAAACAAGAAGTTGTGTGTTAGGGAGGCATAAGGCAAAGTCTAAAAAAACCCAGATTGCTGGACTGTCGTGACCAGGAAGAACTGATGAATGAGAAAAGAGAGAATGCACACAAGAAAATGGAAGTGCTTAGGTCTGATCTTATTGAGTTCTACACAGCAGCAAACGCCCTTCCCTGACCAATTTTGAAGCAGGGAAGTCATCAAAAGAGAGTTCCCAGTTTAACTCTTGTAATACTCGCTTTCAGTATAATTTCTTTTAATTCCTGACCATTACTTTTACATAAAGCCACGTGTATTATCCTAAAGAAACCATCTGGGTTTTCTGTGTCGAGATATTTTTTTAGATTTATGTCTTTTTGTAGCTGTTAATTCAGCAGATATGAATAATTTATTCTTCATTGTTCTATTTTCATAATATATTCTATTTTGCATATTTTGATCTGTACAGAAAACAGCTGCAAAAACTACATGAATCACATTTGGTGAAACGTGGTTTTACTGAACCCAACATGTGTTTGTCTATTGATTCCACTGCAGTTAAAGTTTAATTCCAGCTGCTTTACTTTTGCTTCTGTCTCTGCTTAAATTTTCCACACCCTATGTTGAAACTTTGTCCTTGTCTTCCAGACCTTGCTTATCCCTAACTCAGCTGCCATGCTGGATTAGTATTCCTATCACAATCTTTGCTCCTTTAAATTTTGCCAAAGCCTAGGAGCTTTTTTCTGTGTTTTTTTTTAATGCCTAAAGAAGTAAAGAATAAGTGGAAGCAACTATTAACTATGAAAAGTAACAGTATTTAAAAAAATATTCTTCTGTAAATAAATCAGAGAATTTATTTCCTACCATGGTCCAATATACAAACAAAATGTATATCCATGGGAATTACTGTTCCAGAACATGACATGAGACTGTGGCAGTACGGAACAGTATCTCCTTTTACAATATATGCAAACTCATCTGGAACACTTGGCTCTTTTTTAAAGTTATGAATAGTTACAAGCCCTTCCATATTACATAAACAACAAAGGCAGAGAAAACATAATTCAAAGGCTATACTACAGGGAGAAAAATAAAGTTGTCTCTCTAGGATATTTCTTTCCTCCCCCTGCCAGTAGGTTGGATTCTCTGCTAGAGAAAATGGGCAATGAAATGCGTTGATGTACCTCCACTGAAATGAATGGAGAAAAGAGCATTTAGCTTGCTAAGGAATTTGGTCCTGGTAACGTAGTAGTCAGGGAAAAAAAGAAGTTAGGCATTGGCATTCCACCAGCTTGGGAAAGCCAATAGTAAGAGAACAAGAAACACTGACAGTTATGAATACTGACAGCATCAGTTGGGTAATTGGAGTTTCTTCAGCTGCAACATTCTAGGCATTAATGCCATTGCCATTAACAGAGTAATTATTAAAAGTTTAAAAATCTTCTGTGATGAGGTTTAATGTTGCACATTAGACTACCAGTCAGATAACTACCACCATCATATTTTACAGTATTGTCTATTGCTGCTAATAATTCCAGGTGTCTGACCTGAAAAATAAAATGATGTTATGTTCTTAATATTTAATCCCTGCCATGTTCAGAGAAGTCTTTTTTCCTATTTTTTTGCTTTCAACTTTCAAGATATTAAGGTGAATTCGGAGAAGTATTTTCACTGATTTTTACAGTAAAATTAGTTGAAATTATGGAATGGTAAATATTGCAAATATTTATCCTATTTCAGTTTTTGATTTTGTAAACTGTATAAAATGCTAAGTCTGAAATCATGCTAATGTTGATTAATTAATCCAAGGTCATTGCAGCCCTGCAATTTCTAAGGTTCAGTTTTTATGTGCATTTTGGCTAAGAAAGGGGGAAAGTAGCTCCAATAAAGGCTTATGCTTTTGCCAAATCTTGATGTCAGGCTAATTCAGGTCAATCTTTTTGTAGCTCCGTATTCCACCAGATAAAATAATCCTTCTTAATGGAATCTCTTGTACATAATGCGTATCTTGGGGTTTGGTTTCTATAAACTCTTAGTGTTGCAAACAGATGAGGTAGGTTTATGACACAAGTCTCCTTGAAGGAAATCCTCAACCACTTATGTAAAGCAGGACTATTTAGACTTAGTTTAAAGTTGTTTTCAAAGAAGTACAATGAGGAGTGGCATCTGTCCCACCCTCTGCCTGCTTGTTCCTCCAGTTCTTCAGAAATATCTAAAAGTAGCACCCGGTAGACACCATCTGTACTGACAGGAAAATCAGTAGGATGTCACAAACAAAATGCTGGAGGCAATGTAATCATTAACATCTTCCTCCTCAGTTTAGGCATGATTTTTTCCCCAGAAGTACAAGGCAATGTAAAATAGATTAGCAGTACCAGCCAGGTAGGGAGATAGTACTAGCAGCAATCACATAATTATTCCCACTGCATCGCTTCTCAGATGTCACAGGAAAAGCAAAAATTTCCAGTTTTCCAGTATGTGGCTTGTTGGCCAAGAGTAAAATTGTGCCATAGCAGTGAAAGAGCTCTTTTATTCTTTAAGAATGCCCACAGATCTCCAAGGAAGGGTAAAAGTGTACTGGAAAATACAGTGTTTGCCTCAGTGCTCTTCTATCAGTTGTTTATCCTCTCAATCCATCATCCAGTGTTGACTTCTGTGTTCCTAATGATAGTTCAAGAGAGAAAAAAGGGTAAACACAGCAGCTAATGTTGAGAATCTCATTTTATAGTGATTTCTCTGGAAGTTTTCCCAGATTTCACATCTGCCATGGCACGACAGTCTACATTTCAGAAAGAGAGTCTCAGTGGAGATGCAGTGAGAACAGCCACACTTACAGTGGGTAGGCTGCTTTCCTTGACTTCATCTGAAATATTGTGCCAGCTACTTATCCTTAAAAAAAAAAAAAAAATCCAGCTAGCCAGTGAGAGAAAGAACAATGTACTCTATAAAAGCCACAGCTAGGTCACTTTCCAGTTCCCAATATTCCTGTGGCAATACCAGGAGCAGAGAAGGTGTAGAAATGTATCCCTGTCACAGACAGAGCTTTAACACAGTTAAGATGCTTTCTTTTGTTGTCTCAGTTCTGAAATATTTTTAGATGTTTCCCATGTTTCTGTCCTTAACTGTAATATGGAAGTGATAGTTAAGGTCAAGACACAAAAAATACAGCCCCTGACATTGATGCTTTGAATATTTTTCTATATTACAAATATCAGATTCAATTTTATACATTCATTCACAGGCTCATGTGTGCTAATGAGGTTATTCAAGACAGCCCAAGGGCTGTGTCTTGAGTCATGTACCTTTTGTCCCCAGTGAAGCTTCACCATGCTCATACAGCGTTGGACATTTCTTTTTTATATGTTTGAGATCTTTCTCATATGCTGGTTCTGTGCTCTAAATGATCCATTAGTCAGCAGTTACATCATATTTTTCATAGGTTTCTCTTTAATTTCCTTAAAATCCTTCAGAAGACACTTGAATATCTGTGGGACCATAAATGCACATAAATCTCGTTCTCAACAGGCAAAAAACAAAAACATAAAGAAAAAAACCAAAAAACAACAAAAGAACCCCAAAAAACCCAAAAAATCAGAAACAAAACAAACAAACAAAAAAACCCAAAAAACCAAACAAACAAAAAAAACACAAACAAACAAAAAAAAAAACACAAGGAAAAAGAAAGCTACCATTAGTTCAAAGATTAAGAAGGGGCAAAAAATCAACATCCCTTAATTCAGCTGAAGGAAAACTGATTGCTTATCATATAGACTGGGGACTAAAAGATTATTTGTTAACTGCTGAAGACTGAATTATGATGGTGGACCCAGGGACAAGGGTTGCTCTTTGTTAAAGCAATTTCACTTAGTCCAGAGGATTCTACAGACAATGAAACTGGGTAGAAGAGAAAGAGCTATTTGAATGGATGACCTGGGAGTAAAGTGTGAACTGTTCGTCGTATGACTTGTCATAAAAGTGATCAGCTCCTATAACAACCGAGCCTTCTCCAATTAGAAGGTCTCCCCCAGAGTACCGAATTTAGTGACAACAAGCAAGAAATAACCAGCATTACTTCTAGGGAACAGCCCCACCATCTGACTGAAACTTTGGTTTTCCAATTACTGTGTATCAAACAAATAGCCATTTTTAAAGATTTAAATTAATATTTTAATGGAAGGATGAACTGACACAGGTTTCCATTATTTTCCCTCGATAATAATCTTTTTTTTCTTCAAATAAAGAAAATAGAGGAAGATTTTTTGGAGAATAACAAATTCCGAATCAATTAATAGGAAGAAGAGTGACAAAGAAAGGATCTTAAGCATCTTAGAGGCAAGAGAGATAAAAAGTGAATTTCGTCTTTATCAGTTCATTAGTTAAAGCTTATGTTTAATTTTACTAATTCTTACTACTTATTAGATGAATCCAATTTGTAGAGCCATGCAGCCCATTCACCACTTATCTAGAGTATTTCAATGGCACACAGTAGGAATTTTCTTACAAGGTATTAAAAGGAAACTAATGAATAAATTCTCAAGAGAAGAGATCAATCTCACCTACCTTTAGCAGGTCTAAAGTGTCTAAAAGTTAAGTACCTATTTCACCCAATTGTCTATCCCTCCTGGAAAGAGATGTACCTCTAAAGGGCGGTTGCTCCTACAAATGAGTATTTAAAAGTAGTGTGACAGGCCTCTGGAGGATATCTCTCCCTCTTTCTGTTGAGGGTGGAAGGAGCCCACATAATCAACTCAGACTAGTTTGAGATGATTAATTCTCCAAAGTGTTTTGAAATGTAAATCAAGACTTTAAATCCAGCAGGCAGGATCTCTGCTATATGCATTTACTTAATAAATGTCACTTTTTCCCCATCATTTAGAAGCACTGATGAGGCTAAAACCATTTATATGTATAAGTTGCTTTCAAATCCTGGAAGATGATGTATAATAAGGTGACTACTTCATATTTTTAAATAACATGCTGAAAAGTTGAAATATAGTCATTTAAGATGCAGGCAACAGCTTGGCTGTCTTTAAATGCAGTAATCATACCAATAAATTATATTAGTAATTATTATTAATAATATATTCCTTTAATAAACCATTTCAATCCAAGTTGACATTTCTATATTTTTATTTTAGTGTTAAAAACTAATCCAATTTCCAGCTATAAATAACGCTGTTATGAGCTCTTCGGATCTTGAAAAATGTTGACAACTAGAGTATAAAGGAGAAGAGAAATAAAATTATTAAGGAACTGAAAAGGCTTCTCCAAGGGCCCGGTAGAGTTGCTGGACAGGCTTAAACATTTTAGGCACCAGATATTCCAAAACAGGACAATATGTTCAAGTACATAAACTGGATTTGGACACTTTACAAGAGCCTAATGGGTTCCTAAGAAGAAAGCCAATGAATGTAGCCCAGTGGGCGTCAGTCTCTTCTGCCAGCCGTACGACAAGAAGGTACGGTCTTAAGCTCTGCCAGGGGAGGTTTAGGTTGGATATTAGGAAGAAATTTTTTACAGAGAAACTAATCAGACATTGGAATGGGCTGCCCAGGGAGGTGGTGGATTCACTGTCCCTGGAGGTTTTTAAGATGAGACTGGATGTGGCACTTAGTGCCATGGCCTAGTAACCGCGGCGGTGTTGGATTAAGGACTGGATTTAAGGTTGATTCTATGATTCCATGTTTGGGAGCATGTCAAGAGTAACTTGCTGGGCAGATTCACAAGGTCGCAAGTCCTCCATCCACACTGTTCTCAGTAGTAACTACTGAAGACTGGGTTAATTTGTCAACCCAGTAAACTGGGTAACATGTTTACTGGGAGAGTAAATGCTAAAAAAACCATGGAAATGTCATGTTCTTCAAGCCTCTCCTGCAAGAGAAGTTTTATAATCCGCCTTCACACAGAAAGAGCAAATAGGTCTTACAGACCCTAAATTATGTGGTACTGTGGCATTGCTGTCCTTCTGTGGAGGTGTTCAAAACATCTCCAGTTTTCAATTTAGAGCTGGTCCAGCAGTAAACTCCAGTTGCTTTCAGACTGTTCCATTGGACTGTCATTCCTCTTATCTAACATCATCTCTGTTGCCTTCCAGATATACTTTACTTCTCCTGGTGTATCAGACATTTTTAACCTAGAACCTCTGCTGTCCCCAGGAGGATTTTCTGGAAGGTCAGAATACTTTCTTCATAACTTACATACATTTATATTTGTACCACATGTAGGAAAATAAAATACAATTTTTTGGGTACTCACAGTTTATCAGTATCTCTAAATAATCATTTCATAATTTTTTGATTCCTTCCAAACTACAAAATGTGAAAGTAACCTATGCTCCCTAAGTAGACAAAAATCAGTGTACTTCTAGAATGACTTGGCATTTTGTAGCAAATAACTTATGCTGCATTTATCAAACTGGAAAGAACTTTTCCTCAGGGGTGCATAATCCTTTCTTCTCCTTGCCTTATAAAAAACTAGATTTACCGCTAACCTTCTTTTCTGAATAAAATTTTGTAGACCTACTACGTGTAGGTTTTAAACCAAATCTGCAAAGATATTGCTTTCCATTTTTTTCCAGAAAACAGTCTTAATGCTTTAAGGAAGTTGCTTCCTATATTTCCTTTTTGTACAGCTTTCAGGCACAGAAATCATAACATTAATCTCCATAAAAGTGAAAAAAATAGAAAATTCCAGCAGCCAATATTTTGTGTGTCTATTTTAATAGCTGCAGTTACTCTTGCAAGTAGAGTGCCTTAATTCTGCACTTACTGCCAGTTGCGGAATTGTGCTAAATGTGAAAATACAAACCCAAATAATACTCCATGTCTAAGAGTCAGCAATTTTCTCAGTGAACAGAGGGCAGAGGATAATGCTAAGCAATATCAATGATAGTTCACTTAAGTCCAGAGAGGAATTTGACTTCAAAGAATGTGCTACAGAGAATAAATGCATGATAGAAAAAAAATCTCAAACACTCCTTTAAAAATAGTATGAAAATAGATTATTCAATAATTCACTGCATCTTTTTAGTAAATTTTCATCATTTACAGCTTAAAATTCCTAGTCAAATTTGCAGAACAAATAAGGAAAACAATATCATTTTTTTCTAATGAGATGTAATTATTTTCATATATGTAATTTGAAAGCAAACTAGGTTAGCAAAGTTAGGTTATCCAGTAGTAAAACATCAGCTTTACTGCATGCAGAAATAGTCAGAAATATCTGTGAAACCAAATCAAACACAATTAATGGTTTCTCTGAGCAGCATCCAGCCTTATCTGCATAGGGAAAGATACAGACATGAATCTGGCAGAATGGTTGATCTCTTGCAGTAAAAAGTCACATTTTCCTAAGATAATAAGGCTACAACTAATATTTGTCCTCATGGAAAAGGTTGCCATGGAAGAAAAAAAATGTTAAGAAAATTAATTACACTAAGATAACTGAATTATTTTTGCAAAGTTGCAAGTTTCAAGAAAGTTAAGGAAAAAAGTTCTCATGCATACATGAAAAGAAAGATATGATGTAGGGTTGTGTGTAGTCTATTGAATCCAGCTTATGGGTATGAAATTGAAATGCAATAGCTATGAAATTGCTTGAGATTAAGTGGCATATGTGGTCAGAGAAATAGTGTATTTGATTTCTCTACCACATTGGAGTCCAGGCTCAGGACAGAATCAGAAATAAATGTGGTTGCTTCCTCCTGTGATTTATTAAAAAAAAATCAAAATCTTAACAGTTTTCCAAATAATTTTTTTTCAAATAAAACAAACGAACAAAAAGAATTCTCAGTTCATAACAGTTTGTTGTGTTCCACAGTCTCTAATTTGCTGGCTTTTCCTGGCAGCAAGCATCTGGGTTGACCATGTTGCATTTGGTAAAAAAGCCCAAACTGAGGCAGCACCCGTATGAAAACTAAATCCTTCAATAGGTTCATGAATAAAATAGGAAAATATACATTGTGCACTTTCTTACATATTACCCTGAGGAAGATGGACTGGAGCTTGTCTATGATTACAGTCAGGATGAGAATTTGACCTTCTAGCTACATTTAAAAAAAACTTTGGAAAACCTGCCCTCCATTGCCTATCATCAAACTTAACTTCGTACAAAATCCATAAACAATATTGTCTCTTTCTGTGTGGATGTATTTTGCCTAACCACAGAATACAAGACCTGTTTTTAACAAATAACTTTTGCTGTAACAGCAGGAATTTTGAAATAGAGGAAAAGCAATTCTGGCATCAAACACCAACTGATACATCCTTTATCTCCATATAAATAATGGTGTAACTCCTTCTGGGTGACAAACGACTGAATGCACACACTAGCTGAAAAGATTTGCCAGCAGACTTGTATTCTGAGATCCACAAAGTGATGGAAAATGCCATCTTCAAGTAATCAGGTATATTTTGAAGCTACCAGCATCATCTTCATATAATCAACACTGGCAAAGATGACATTTATGTAAATTACTTTCTAAATGGCTATTGCAATAAGTAACTGCTGAACTAAATTTCAGAGAAATTATGGCTCTAATTTACAGCACTTGGGAGAATTTTCCTTATCTAATTTTTTTCAATGCATCTGTAAACATGAAAAAAACACCCCCTTTTATAATTCTATGAGAAATGCTTTATGCATCCTAAGGAATTAACCATTTCTGCAGCACATCTGTCAGACAGATTTGAAATAATCCAGTTTTTAGTGACTAATTATGAACCAACTTACAGATTTTATACCTCATGAAAATGGTGACTTTTAGAATACAGGGAAAAAAAAAGAAAGGATAATTACGTACTGCTAAGGATACTGTGTCATCAGTTTCTATAGTAAAATTAGGAAGTTGCTACATTATTGTATAGAAAAATAAGAGCTGACAGGTAGTGAGACTGAATAATTAGGACACCACACCAGTGTTGATATCATATGTAAAGCCGAAGAGCAAATAATTTCCTCTCCCAGAAAGATTTACTCCCATTGTGCTGTTGCTGATATGAAATAGGAGTTATGTGTAATGAGGGACACCAGGTTCAGGTGTTATTGGCAAAGCTATGACTTTTGATACCGATTCGAGCACCTCAGAACATTGTGAGGGAGAAATATACCAAATGCTACACAGGAAGAACCACATACGGGAAGGGAATGCAAAGCTCTTTTTGAGCACCTCAAACAGGTCCTTAGTTTCTAGCTACCCAAATCTTTATCACCTCTTCCGTGACTAAATAACTCCTTGTCATTCGGAGTTATACTGAAACACTGAAAACATTCTGAAACTCTGAAAAATTTGGCAGACAGCTGAAGAAGGTGTGGTTCTAAGCCATTCAGATTCCCTCTCTGTGACTGATGCCTCCTAACTTAAAAAAGAAGCGAAAACCAAACTAAAAAAAAAAAAAATAATTTCCAAACTAACTTTCTAACTAACCATGGGCACACTAGATTTTTAATTCAAAAAGGTCCACATGATTATCTTTCAACCCATTCCCATATCTACCCACAAAACTCTTCCCAGAGCTTTGTAAAAATATAAGACCTGCAGTACAAAAGACCAAACTCGTCAAAAATATAACTTCGTTACTCTGATTTCATCACAGCGCTGATGCCATTGAATGTAGAGGTCTACTTCAAGAAATTGCCTTGTATCCAGATCCCTTAATCTTGTGCTTTCATGGAGGATTTTCCAAATCAAAATTAGGAGTTTTACAATGCCATATATATGCTGTTCCTCTAGAGCACATTTCTTTTTTCTGTGGATTTGTTGGGGGTTTTTTAGACTGTGTTATCACAGCATCTTTCATTGTGTATTAGCTAACACAGTCAACATTTTTTCCAATACAGTTTTGTACATTTTTCTTTTCTTACAGTTCTTTGGGAAAAACTGTTTGATTCTGGGTTCATACTGGCAAAGAAAGGATCAAAGCTCTGTCCCTCTCATGCCTCCCATCTCTGAAACAGAGATGAAGAATTATAAAGCCAGGAGCAATCTATTTTATTTTATTGTATATATTACGATCTTCCAGCTGGGCTCCTGGCAGGCTCACAGAGTAAACCTCAGCTGGGAGAGATTTGGGGCATCTGTGCCTTATCTCATTTATGTATATTTATACCTGCCAAATGTCATGGTCCCAGTAGCTCTGACCCCTCCTGAAATACCACCCTTTGCTTGCCATAACAGAAGGATTATTTTCACTTCCCTCTTGTAGCCGCTCAGGGCTGCTGATGAGGTAGCCCAAATCTGAAATTGTTTCACTGGCTCATTCAGACAACTGTTTTCTTTCAGGAACAGCATGAAGCCATTCCAGCTCCCTTTCATAGGAACAGAATTAAGCAATTTGTGAATATTACAATGTTTGTCTCCCTGCCTTTCCTGCAAATCCTGCAAAAATGTCTTCTCTTTGTGCACCTTAAGAGATGGAATAACATGCAGACATCACTAAGGTTTGAGGCTAAGTGTGCAAAGCCATATTTATAATAGCTCCAATTGAGAAAGCTAAAGCTTTTTAAAAGTACAGTTAAGTGGGAAAGTGAGGAGGAAGGAGAAAAACAATGGTGAAGAGGAAGAACAACAATGTCTACTTCTATTCTCCTCCTTTGTGTTCTGACTCTACATATTAACAGAATCAAATTAGAAATGATGAGAAATAAATGAGAAATAATACCAGAGCAGAGGAAAATGGATCAAGACAGTGGAAGACTGATGGGATAGGACAGAATGAGGGCTAGAGCTGAAGACAAGGTCATTAGCAAGCATGAGAAGGTAGCAGTATGAAAGAAGTACACAAAAAAAGACAAAGGAGAAAACAAAAAAGAAAGAGATACAAAGGCAGAGAGAGGTGAGGAGGGGAGAGACATCACTACAGATAATTCTGGGACAGAATGCCCAATCATAAAAAAATCTCCCTTATGTCCCATGTTCACTTATTAAAAAAGTCCCCTTTGAAGCTATACTGACCTTCATAACCATACATCCTGCCAAGTACAGAATCACTTTTCCATGTTCTCCAATACTTGTTCACCTCTTCACAAAATTACATTACTGAGATGAGCCATTAGCAAAAAGGTACTTAAAATTCATTTGTGAGTACGTTAGCTTCTCCTCTATTCTGTCTTTTCATTAACTCACTGTGCTGCAGACTCTTCCATGGTGTTTTGTGCATGCCTTTATTTTCCCATACTCAAAAAATTTCAAGTAGAGGTCACTTCTAAGAGTTTTGGAAACAAGATTGAAGTGGAATCATTAGCAGACTGATCCAAATTTAAGCCTTTAGTGCTACCTTCTTTGATTTACTGCTGTGACATTGTAAAATTGTATTTAATTTTCTTTCTTCCAGATCTTCAACAGCTGAGAAGCACGTAAGAAAATGTAAAACCTTTCTTGCAGAGTGCATGTAATGTAATTTGTCCCTGTAACATTTCATGCTTTCACTAATGATCTGGAAGAGAGAGTTTGTTACCGGCAATAAAGTTCAGGTAAGATGTCAAAGTAGAGGATGTCTCAAATAGCAGCACACGAAATGGATTTATGTGCAGCTGGAGAGCTGGGAGTAGCTTAGAAGGATACTATACAAAGGAGAGAAGGTGAAAAGGTAACAAAAGGTCATTAGAGGGAGATTGGGACTGTTACACTTGATAGAAATGCAACACCGAAGGAAGAAGGAAAAGACAGAGATGTTAAGGGGATGCAAATCAGGTAGAGGATAAGGCTCCTGCATGGTGGAGTGGGACTCACAAGTGAGGAGATGACGAAATGGAGGAGGGAGAAGTGACAGAGATAGGTTGGGGGGGGACATAGCAGAAAGCAGCAAACACTTCATCTTCCCAGTGCTGCGGGCTTCCCAAAGCACATTCAACTCTTTACCTGCAAATAGAGCCCTCTTTTTCCCCTGCAAAACTCATGGGCAAAATCTTCCTCCCACCCCAGTTCTGGAGCACCAAAATGTCAAACCACTTTTTCTAGATGTTGTTCTGTTAGTTACAGTGGCAGAGGTCTATGTAAGGGATCAGAAAGCTCAAATCTAAATGACAATCCATATGTTAATATTATTACAGACATATAACTATGCTAAAGAAATATAAAAATGCCCATCGTTCACAAATAAAATTTTTCTTTGTTTCAGTGAAAAATTGGTACCCAAGAGTTTCCTCTGGTCAAAGTAGAAAAAGCAACCACAAAATTCCTCTGGTCAAAGTAGAAAAAACAACCACAAAATTTAAAAATAAAAAGTTATTCTAAATATTCTGCATTTAGAAAAATCAAAACAGCATGGAGTAGCTTTAATAATTAAATTCCTGCTTCTGTAAAACAGTGTCATATAAGACAAACACAAAACCTGAAGCAGTAAGCTGGTAAAGTCAGAGGATATACTTTTGGGAATAACCAAAAAGGCTGCCAATTCTTTTCAGTCCTGAAGTTGTGGCAATAAAATGACCATTCAGCTACCCATGCCTCTCTTGTAGCTGCAGGTAGTTGTCACTGGAGATCTTTCACAGTATGACCCACCACTTAATAAGCCCAAATACCTTCAAGATTAAATCATCACCCTTTGTCCCATTCCACACTATCTAGACTTGTAAAAAAACCAAAACCCCAAAACAAACGAAAAACCCAAACTAAAAACACTCCCAAGCAATTTGGTTTCCTTTCCTACTACTCTCTTGGACCTCAGAGCTGGTGTTCAATTAGTGGCACGGCTGGTTGAGGCTGATAGAGCACATCTCTCGTGTGATGGATGTGGAGGACAGCTCTTCATTTTCTCACCTACACTCAGGGCAGTGACTACCCAAAACATTGTGAGGATCCACATCAAAACCAAGGAAAGTGAGGAGACACTGTCACCTTCTGGAGGATGGTGAGCATTTCTAAGTTTCCTTTACATCCTAGCAGAGGAATAAAAATTAAACAGGAAGGAAGGGAGAGGAAATGAAAAAAGTGCAAAGACATTACAGGAGAAGAAGCAGCACAAAGAGATGGGTAAGAAATTGAGGGATAAGTATCTCAGCCAAAAAGAAGTCTCCTTGAAGAGGAAGGATTCTAGAGTAAAATACCAGTCTATCTTTAAAAAATAGAGAAGAATGTACCATAGACAGAAATGTGTGGAAAATAATTATTTAAAGCTATCTGTGTTATGCAGTATAGAAAGTGAGGAGGTAATATAAAAGATCAGAAAACAAAGGATAGGCATGTGTACTAAATTTATTATAAAATGTAATTTCTAAGTAAAATGTCTGTCCTTCATAAAGAGTGTTTCTCTCCCTCTGTGTATTTACTCAGTTCATGCAGGTGGTAAGGTAGTAGTTTTTCGCAGACCTTGAAAGGGTTTACACACCAGTGGATAAGAAAGAGGAGTGAAACAGAAATGAAGCAGTGAAATGCTTTTTTGTGGTGTTGCAGAATCTTAGGGAAAACTAAGAAAAGAAAAATTAAGAAAACTGAGTTTCTAAGATAGCTAATTAAAAAAATCCCAACACACACACACAAAAAAAAGAAAAAAGAAAAAAAAAAAAAGGACAAAGCTCTGCGTAGAGAATACATTGTCAAAGACTGAGGTGAACCAAGGACTTAAGCTTTTGTTATGGACTTCTTCACTCCCTGTGTAAGTTTCATGATTCCAAACTCTTACACTTTATGTAAAAAAAAAAAAAAAAAAAGGAAAAAAGAAAAGCACTTGCATACAGAAATACAATTTGCATATTAAAAACAGGTGGGAAGGAACCTAATTCATCTGCATGCACATAGATACACATAGAGGGGGGTTTTTGTGGTACAAATACTGGCTAATGAAGACCTGCGTGCTAAAATACGGAGGTCAAGTTGATAACCATTCAGCAATTGAATTACTTGGCTTTTTCCTCTGTAATATGAAATTTAATTATGTTTCAATATGTAACTGTGTGGCCAAGAATCGCATTGCTTGCAGAGAACCAAAGATGGTAGAAGGGCACATCAGATAATAGTTGAAAGTGTATAGAAACCAAAGTCAGTCAAAATAAAGGCAGAAAGAACACTAGGATTTGCTTGGCTACAGATAGCTGCTTAAAACCTCACAAAAAATAATTGAAGAAAACAGATCATTACCTATAGATGAAAACCATAATTATTTCAGTTTCTTCTGGCAATATTGCATCTTCAGGTAACATAATAATAACAACAGCACCAATAATAATAATTTTGCTAGAAATTACACTGGAAAATCTGTATCTCTATTGCAGGGCTCACTGCAGACTCACAGAAAGAATCAATAAAAAAAGGAGGCTGCAAATGCATTGGGTTCCACAAGGAATTAGCAGCACCACAGTGTAATTTGTGGCTGCCACAGCAGCAATTGTTTCAGAGACCCAATTCTTGTTTCTTATTCAGAGAAAAGAGATGAATTGGATCCAAGGGAAATAAGATTCTCTCTTCAACTAAGATTTTAAAAACTAATAAACCACTCTTTCAGACAAAATAATATCTTTATTGTATATTTTGAGGTCTAGTGCTTGTACTCCTTTTTCCAATCTAGGCTGTGTTGGCTGCATGTTATTTAATGCAAAGGTGGTTTAAAGCTCTAATTTTAGGCTGTCATCAACTACAGGTGCTTCTCAATTACCTCTGGGCACTTTTACACATGCAGAACACATTCATGTGATCATATGCATATTTCAGCAAATGGTTTCTCACATATAGGTGACTTAGAGACTAAAGAGTTTTGTTTGTCTATTTATTTTTTTAGCTGGAATACACATACATTTCAAATTTTAGACAGAAAGTTCTTCACTTTGAATAATATCCCATACAAGCCTGGCCTGGACTTTATAGAAAACATGCTTATCAGAGGAAGCTGGTTCCCAGGAATATATTTGATTTAGCAAAATTCTATCAGTTGTGTACAAAATTGTTATTATGAACATTTCACAGTTATAGTCAGAAGAGGAGTTTGGTACTGCTGGAGCGTGTGCTATGGCATGCAACATTGAAATAGGATGCCAAGAAATTCCATCACCTTCCTTCTTACCCTGTATGGGTCAGACCTCAGAAGGTTGTAATAATTTACTTCTGTTTCAGTCCTCATGAAGTACAAAGACACTCTTTCTATCAGCCTTTTTTTTTTTTTTTATGGACAATTTTATTCTGTTGCTACAAAATAACATAATATAGAAGCTTAGCAGAGATACAAAAAATTATGATGAGTAGTGTCACATAATAAATAGCTGTATATACATGTTGTGGCACAAAAAGTAGCCATGACCTAGTAAAAATTTGCTCTGGAACACACCAGAAGTGGAAGGTATCTTTAAAAAAATAAAATCACAATAATAAATGGTATAAATGAACAGAATTTTTAGTAAGAGATGAAATCCAATCCTCCCAAAGTCTTTCACTTTGAATGACAAAATACGCATGCCATAAAATGACTTGATAATGGCCAAATTTAGGCAGGACCAGCCACGCTAGCATATTTTGGAATGACTCAGAACTGCTAGTGTAGAAAGGAAAAGGCAGCTATGATCCACTGGAGAGAATTCCCAAAGAAATAGGGACGTTCTAACACAGAGCACTGGTCAGGTCACTTATGTTCAGCTCAGACCACCCATGCTCACAAGCTGGAGCAGATGCAAAGATTTACTGGGCTGCTCAGGGAAGACTGGAAATATGGAGTGAGGAGACCAGCAGACTGCCAAGCAAAATGAAGGCTAATGGTTTTATACACTGCTCAGGGAGAAAAGGAGAGAGAGGAGAGGTGAATTCCACTGACACCAGCCATTTGTGTGGCCCTTTGATTAGTATTAATTAGGATCAGAAGCCAAAATCTAGGATCTGGAGAAGACGTGCAGGAAACTCCCTTGAATACGTTCAAACTGAAGGTGCTCAGTGCCTCTGAAAATCAGATCACTTCCTCAGTACTTTTTTCAAACAGCCCAACATTAACTTTCAATTCTCCCTACGAATAAAATAAGGCTATTGTTACCCAACACAGCTTTGAAGATGCACATATTACACGCACCACAGGTTGCAAAGTTTATCAAATCAGCAAAAGGAACAATTCCAATTATTCAATTTTATGTTACAAATCACGACTTTAGTGATTTGTTTATTTAAAAAAAAAAAAAAAAAATTGTTCTGGATATATGAATTTCCTAAAGGCATGGGCTCCAGAAACAGATATACAGAAATCTTCACGCTTTTCATTTTGGAAGAAGGACTCACAACATTTCAAATAAAGTTAAAATATATCACTCTGAACTGCAGCTTCCTGAAGCAACTGCAGCTTCCCTTGAATGCAGAAACAAGGAGAGACTGAGACAAGTTATCTAAAAGTAAAGTACCTAATGTTTTAATTTGAAATGTCAAAGTGATATGATTTAGAAGGAAGAACTAGGAAAGGATCCATAAACCAGAAAGTATTATTGTTTTGTCCTTTCATGACACTGCTTTTCTCATTCCATTGAAGTATTCAGAATTTTAAGACTTGGTCTCTGTGTTTCATCTGATAATATGTGGTACTGTCATGGATTCATTTTCAACCTAGGTTTAGTTTAGAAGGGCACTATTCATTTTTGAGTGAAAATCTCTGAGGACAGAATCTTTGTGAAATCATCTGTCTGACACGCTTAGCCTATACAGGAATGAAAAGTGCCTCATAAATTACTTCCAAATCTATATAGGTTTCCCTCTTATACTTTGCTTTATTAGTTTGAAAAGGAGAGGTGAAGGCAGCTCTGACTTCCCGCAGTACAGCTGTTAGCAAATGTAATCCACTGGCCCAACACTTAAATATCCAGCTCAGCAGGATTTAAGACAGCTCCATCCATCACAGCACAGCTCCTTCCATACCACTGTACCGACCAAATGGATGCAAAATAATAATTGTTCTAAGCAGTCAAATGAAAGATGACAGTGAAAGTACAATATCAACTCTCTGGACACTTCAGCACTTCTTGGAGATGTTTCTATTTCTCACTCTGCTTCAAGTTAATTTATTTGCTATTCTTGCAAGATTTATTTCTATAGTAGAGACACTAGGGTAAGCATTTCATTGCAGGACATACTAAGACTTTCTCATCTGAACAGAGATTACACAATAAAGAGGGTTAAGAAGGTTTGACAGCAAACTAAATGAATACAGGCAGGCAGATCTTGGTCTCTGGTCCATCAGCTGGATGCATAACACATTTTGTTTTTTTAATTCATAAGATGAGCTAGGAAAAAAACCAACAAGCAAGTCAAGCCAACCCCACATCATTTTCCTACAGTTTCCTCACTTAAAGAAAAGTTTAAAATGTTGCTTAAATTAATGACAGAGAGAATTAGAGAATATAATTTTCTATTAAATCTATGCAGTCCTAGAAATAGCAGGGTGGATCATTTACATTTTGTCCTGTGCAAGATCCATTTTACAGAAAAATGTAAATTTATAATTTTTATATGAATGAGCTACACACCCCCTGTGAAGGACCTGGAGATTTATTTATAAGCATAGGAAAGCAACCTCTAAAGCTATGATCTGAGATCACCTGCAGCCTTTGAGTTCATATACTGTACTAAAAGGTAATGGAATAAACCATGCATTACCTGCATGCTTTGAAGGGATTCTATATAAAAGCAAGGTAAGAGAATATACATGTTAATGTGTATCTGATTGGCACATTTACTGTAATATAACTATTAATTAAAATGGAGCAACATAATGATCAGTTTGAAAGCTGGGTCTCAGACAATGTCAGTGGTCTTCAAGATAACAGAGCTAACAGACAAGTAAAACAAGTGAACACAGTGGAAGGCTAACATCTGTAGGCTCTGTCTTGTGCTAAGATTCAAAGTAGTGACTAAGTAGTGACAGAACAAGAGTCAATGGCTTTAAACTGAAAGAAAGTAGGTTAAGATTAGCTATTAGGAAGGCATCCTTTACAGTGAGGGTGGTGAGACACTGGATCAGGCTCTCCAGAGAAGTTCTAGATGCTCCACCCCTGGAAGTGTTCAAGTCCAGTGTGGATGAGGCTTTGAGCAACCTTGTCTAGTGGAACATGTCTCTGCCTATAGCAGGGGAGGTGTAACTAGAAGATTTTTAAGGTCTCTTCCAACCCAAAGCATTAGGTTGCATTCTATTACTCTAATTACACCACTTTGCCCTGTGGTGCATCGTACTCAGGGACGGATGATCACAGCAAGATTCACTGAGTTTTAGCATTGTGCTGCTGTTATAGCAATATTTTCTGTTCTCAAGTTAGTTATTTTAAAGCTGACCAGCTAATTGCTGCAGGGAACAACAAAGAGTTCAAGATCTATGGAAAGGCAGAGAGAGTCAACATCGTATCTTGGTTCAGTTTAAGGATATCAAGATACTCATCACAATCTCTTTGTATTTCACTGCTATCAGGAATTACTGGCTGCTTTACTAACAAAATATTACAATGACCAATTTAATGACTGACTGACTTAGTGAGCAAGCATATGCATACACAAACAAACAATAAATAATGTCAAAGTATCATTTCACTAAAATATAGGAAAAAACAGTTTGCACTTTTTTTCCCTTTTGTTTCGTGAATTATTGGTATTTTCTCCATACAGAGACAGGCTTGGAGACATTTTTAATGTTGTGGGTTGCTCAGCTTAATCCCCTCAATCACTCAGAGTTTTCACCCCTTTTTCTTCCAGACAGCCTGTTTAGAGGGCCTATAACTTTGGAACTTGACACAGACACATGAAAAATGCGAACTACCTGCTTATCTACCTGCTCTGTCCAGTGAATATTTTTTACAGTTTAAAGCTCAGCTAGATCTCCTTGAAAGTTTTGGAAAGGCAACACTGAAGTGTTCCTTTTATAACATTCAATCCTTAGGCTTGTTCATGTACAGTACCTAAAGACCGTGAGTCCATTCCATGACTATTTATTCTGAAAAGTTAAGGATATGCAGAAACACTTTTTCCACTGGGATGGAATAATCATGGAGAGCAGCAATATGATAAAACCATTGTTTTTTCACAAGGGCAGCTCAGATATTGTTTCAGAGATTTGCAAAGCAGGTTTCATGAGGAAAGTTTTCTTTTCAAACCTGAAAGGCAGAGTCATAGCAAAGGCAGAACTCATATAGACATGAGAAGGACCAGAAACACTGGAGGCCCATTGGTTGCACCTTGTGAGGGAGTGATTGTGCAGTTATGTCTTCTCCCCTCTTCCCCCTCTCATTCATTCATTCATTCATTCATTCATTCATTCATTCATTCATTCATTCATTCATTCATTCATCCATCCACAGAGTCACAGAACTTGTCCAAATTTCACCAGTATGGTTCAGTCTACCCTTATGCCATGGTTTAGCCCATTCTCCTCAGTATTGGGATAGAAAATGATTAATTCCAGGTAAAATTCCGGCTAAGTAGCCAATCAGAGATTTTTGTGATGTCTCTACGAATGACATATTTAACAAATCAGAAAAGAAGAGGTGTTGCGCAGAAGAAAATTCCAGCCCGGAGAGGAGTAGAGGAGAACAAGAGATAGCAATGTAGCCCTCAAGGTCAGTGTAGCAGAAGGGGGGAGGAGAGGTCCGGGGGGGCCCCCTCTCCCCCTCCAGCAGGGGAAAAGACTTAAAAACTAAAACCCCTGCCACCTGTGGAAGATTATTTGGAGTGAAGAAACCGACCAGGGCCTGGCCTGGCCCGGGAAGGGCAGGGATGGCTTGAGGCCAAGGCTGAATCACCTGGAAACTGCATGTAGCAAGCTGCAGAAGAATTGCAGCCACAGAATGGTGGAGAAGCCAGTGAACTCTCCTTTGAGGGGCCGAGCCCCCTCATGACCTTGGGACTTTGTCCAAAAGCTGAGCCTTACACTAACCCCCCTATACCGATGCAATTTCGGACGGGGTGTGCTGGCAGGATGACCCCTTTCACTGCTAATGTGGGGGCGGTGGTGAACTGGAGTAGCCAGCTGCGGCCGAGAGTCAAGATTGGGTGTCTGGTCAAAAGCAGAAAGTCAGAAGAATTCCAGAGAATGAGAGAAGAGGCTACTTGAAACAGCGGCACATAGCACCGGAGAGCGTTCTTGGGTATGGACTAAGCCAAAAGAAACCCAGAACCCCTGTGACCCAGGGAGGGGTGGTGACTTTTAGGAAACCCCCTGAAACTCCTCGTGGAAGGAACTTCCACAGAGCCCTGTACTCCGTGGTGACAACATGGTGATACAAGTGTTCCCTCAAAGCCCATGGTAAACCCTCAGAAGCCGTAGACAAGCGGCTAGAGGTGGGAGGCAAACTCCCCTGCGTTCCAATGGAGAAAGAGATTTTTCAAGTTGTAGTGGTTTGGAACTGTTACCTTAAAGACTTTTTTTTTCTTCTCCTTCTTCCTCTAGATTGTTTTTGAAGAAAAGAAGGAGGGGTGGTATTTGTAAATATGTGTTTGTTATTATAAGAAAACTAGTTAGAGTTGTTGTGTATATAAGTATTCCCTTAGTTCTTATCGTGTAGCAATAAATTTTAATATTAATCCCCATGTCCGGAAATCTGTTTTGTCTATGTAAACTTTTCTTGTCTATTAGCAAAATTTATGGGTTGATAAAAACTGTGCAGAAATCAAGGGCTAAACCTTTGACAACTTAACACTGGAAATGCACTCAAAAAACATAATTTCTGCCTAAAATAATTAACATAGTTCTCCTGAACATGATTCTCTTACTTGCAAATACTTAAATGTTCTCCATACTGCTTAATGCGTCATGATTTTTCTTAAAAAAAACGAAACAAACAAAAAAAGCCCAAACTGGAAGATTAGCAGAACAGCCATATCCTTCCCTAATGTCTTTTTACCCAAAATAATTTAATTTTTTTTTGCAATACATTATTTTATTACTTCTTTACTTACAAGTAGTTGTGTCTCAACCATTTAACTGAAACTTGCTAGAAATAATTCAAATTCAGGTAATTCAAACATCAGGTCTGGAAATGATCATCATACATAGTTTTATAAAAATAAATTAAATTACCACTTTTACTTACAATAACTGTGAACAGCAGACAAAGTACTCAAATGTAATCAAATCAGTTTGAGTGGGACTAATCAATTGCTTTCCCAAGCTGGATGAGAATGATCAACACCTTGGAAACAATTAACATTAACACATTTCCATGCTGCTACATAACTGGTATTTTCAGTAATTTAAAAAGCCTTAGCCAAATGTTAACTAACTTATGCATTAGGCCCTTGCTGCCTTGAACTGACATTTCCCAATCACACCCTATGGATAGACTGGAGCATTGGCAAACAGTGAAAGCACAGAAGCTTTTGCCCAAATGCATCTAAGCATGACAACTTCCACTTATTCAACCAGAAAAATTCTACCTCTACATGACAAAATGCAAATGTACTGTTGAATTTTTTTGATCAGAAAGCACTAAGCACTGAGAAAATTGCGTGTGATGGCTTTGGGAGGGCACTGCTCCCCATTCTGTCAAGCAGACCGTACCACGATATCCTCTTCATACAGAGACGCTGCTCATGACTGCAAGAAAGAAAATGTGTGCTGTAATGCATCATTAAGTCAAATTAACCCAATCATCCACCTGCTAAATGAACAAAATGAAGGAAAATCCCACTCTCAGCACTTTCGTTCGCTCACAATCTGAAATGGAGGCATCATGCGAACAGTCCCTTAATCTCACTAGTTAACTTGCTGTTCTTTTATAGCCAAGCAATGTACTTTGCTTCTAATGTTTTAACAAATTTATTTTGTGGCCAAATACAAGTTCTTTGTCAAAATAACTGTAGCAGAAAAACTGTTCTTCTTTTGAATGCCTGTTTTCATGGGAAGTGGGATGGGTTTATTTATAAGACAAAAAAATAAATAAATAGATAAATAGAAACCACTAAAAAAAATAACTTCAAGAAGAAATATTTAATATCCAAGATGTCGCTATAGTACTCTCTATTTTAAGTTTGCTCATGTTATGCTTCTATCCCATCTGGGCTTGGAGTTTTATCTAAAACTACATTTTTATTTATTTATCTCCTCTTCACAGTGACATGATGCACTGGGAACTCCCAGACTCTGCTGGTTCAGGGTGGGGATTACTTTGCTTTTCATCCTTACCAACACAGCATCATGAAAACAAAAGCACTATCCTATCCAAGGGCATTTTTTCTCCCGTGAGACTAGTTAGTGACTGAACATCAGGGGAATGTGTGTGAAATTGCAACAGTGCCATTATTAGAATATAAACTACCACCTACAAAAATTGAATCTGAGTTTAACAAATTGAAGCATCCACATTTTAAGCCCTGCAACAGCATTTTTGTTAATGTGTTCTGACACCAGATGGTTTTATTATTCATATAAACATGGTACCTTTCGTGTTTGGTAATTTATTGTATCAATAGTATACAGTTTTCCTATCTGGTGGAAAAGTATTTAATTTTTAAAAAAGCAAAGTCTTTCTTAAGAGGAGGGTAGGTGAGAGAAAAGTCATGACATAGTGGCTGATATAGGAAAATTTACAAGTCATTTTCCTATTTCTAATTATACTAAATTAAATAAAAACATATTTGGATTTACAAAAACAAAGAAACCTTCTTGTTTATTAAAATAAACTAGACAATCATTTAAAAATACAAACTGGAAAAGTAAAAAGAAATCAGGAATGACTGCAGCTGATCTGACTTCCATTGCATACGTCAGGTAAAGACTTGGGGATTAAAACATTTGAAAAGCTGTGGAAAATATGTATGCATTGTGTTTATTACAGTAAAGAATGAGGAGAAAGGCTTTAGACTGGACACTAATTTAGAAGCACTGAAGATCAAACCAAAAGATGAAATTGTTTTTGATAAGATGAAATGTTTCTTGTGATTCTGTTATTAAGCCTTGGGTTTGGTTGTGTGGATGAATATCAATATATATATATATATCAATGAGTAGATAAAGCAAAAAAGGCAGCAAGAAAAATGGTAATTTAAAATTACATGCTAAGATTTCTATTTAAGATTACCTCTTTTTACATCCTGGTCAGTCTATTTTCTAACTGTTATTGATGCAGTAAATTCTAATTGTGGGATAATGTGAATACACAGAATATCCTGACTTTTTACCACTATTGGTAATAAGGACATAATGGAAAAACTGTCCAGTGAGCATCCCATAACCAGAAATTGAAGAACTGCATGAGCAATAAATATTTTATCGCTCAGTTTCCTGAACAAGAAAGAAACTTCTGTCTTACTATTCAGATAGGATAAAACTATTAATAAAACAGGAAAACAGACTTAAGTGTAAAAAATAATTAATGCAACAAACTACTTCTTTCAGGAATTCTTCAAAAATCTTATACATTTTCAACGTTGCATACCTAGTGTTTCCTAGGATGTGTGTGAAATTTACAGTGGAAAAGGCTTTTATGATAAATGCTGTGGAAACACAAACTCTACTGACAAAGAAACAAGATCCTTTGCCTAAGGTGATTTGCTATTGCACAGCAGAGTAGCATAAAATGATGAAGAATAACAAAAAATCATCACCCTTAATGGCTTGACAGTCATCAGGCAAATAAAAAGCCCACCTAAACAATGACAATTCTCCACACACATACACAACAGGGCCAGGGAATAAGCATCATCTGCTTTCAAAGTAGCACGCCAGTAGCATTTGATGCAATCAGGGCCATCAAGGACATCATCTGTAGCTCTGACCCTGACCGTTAGAAGTAGTACATGGAGTCAATATTTCCAGGGGCTGTGAAAACCTCCTGCTTCAAGCAACCTTGTAATTCTTGTACTTTACCCTCAAGCTAACCCGGGAATCAGGAATGCAAGTTAGCCTTTCACGCAGAGCTGTGTCTACGACTTGATCAAAAGGTGCAACATGGTGTCACAGACCAGCAAGGTGTACATTCATGCTAGTCTCTGAGAGCTCTCCTTGATGTTAGCTGCTGACAAACACCAAGTATATTTTTTTTCTTCTGAAGAGGCTGTAAGGGAGTTTCGGAATAACCTTTAAATTGCTCGTATCACTCAGACTGAATCCCTACAGGCAATATTTTGTCTACATCAAACCTTTTTCTGCAAGAGCCAAAAGGCTCATCTGCAACTGCACACAGGTAACTAAGACAACACAGACTGATTTCTAAAATTAAAAACAGAATTCCTCTCTATAAAAAAACCCCCGCCTTTCTCTTATTTTTCTTAATGACCAAAGAAAGCTTATGAAGTGTTACTGCTTTTCAGCAAAACACTGAAATGAGGGATCTCCCAAGACAAAAATGTTCTCTGAAGAACGTGATTCCTTCACAGCATCCCCCATTAAGGACAGGATCTTCACCATCATGGTTGAAACACCAGGATGCTTGGGAGTTGCTTTTGAATCTCAGGCAGACAGTGCTTATGAATGTCCAGACACAGTACTTAGGGAAAGGATTTCATGCAATACAATTAAATAGAGAACAGAAAAAAAAGTCCTTGCACATGTGACAGTCAAGCTTGACTGGTAATGGCAAAAAAAGAAAAAAATACAGAACTACCATCACATTAGTTTCTCCACCGGATATCTCAGGTTACTCCGAACCTATCTGCCCTTTACTCTCTGCCCCTGACCAAGATATCTGTTATGACATTTGAAGCCCCCCCCATAGCTGGACATGATGTGCACTTACAATTGTTAAACTGAGGAGGAGCTTAAAACTCAGAAGAAAAACCTAAAAACTCAAAAGTGAAAGACCAATACTTGAATATAAGCTCGACCAAGGAGGATATCAGATGGCTCTGCATTTGCAGGACTTATTTTCACATTTTCCTCTAAATATGTTTTCCTCTCTCTGGCTCTCTCTCACACACTCACTTTTCTTTCTGCTCACAGAAAGCTATAAGCAAGTAAAGTGCCTCTATTACCCAAGTTATTCCTCTTTCAGCCTAACAGCAAAAGTAAGAGCGCTCATCACTCATGAAATACCATGAGCTACTCAGGTACTGTGTGTTTTTGTACCACATAAGCATCTAAACAGACAGGATTCAAACTCCTTGCATTACAGTAACATGTAACACACAGAGAATTATCCTTTATAACATTCACATTACTGTAGGTGCAGATGCTAATCAGCATGTGACATAGGTTGTGACAATGTTTTAGTTGATAATTAGGACAGAAGCTGGCAGCTAGTAACCAGTATGGGGTTGAATATTGCTGGATAATACTTAATGCTGGCAGGCAAGGGACACAATGGGCCAGCAGTTCAGACAAAGCTGGGTTTGCAAAGAGCTGTATATACGCCAGGTCCTTCAAAAGGTCACTTGCAAGCTGGAGCTACTTCAAACACAGGTTGTGCAGGTGATAACTGGTGGCAGAAGACACCAATATATCTGCGCACCTGAAATCTGTATCTATTTTTTGAAGATACTATGTAATGCCCTGGAATATACAGCATGGTTAGAAGTTTTAATTAGTAAATACTAGATTTATAGCTCTGGACAGGTGGAAATTAATTTGTGGTCCTGCTACCTGAGGTGTAACATAAACTGGGGTTTTGTTTTGCAGCTTGCTGTATTGCCTTATAATCCTCCTACTGCGTTTAACGGGGCTGAGGAACCCAGCAGGAGGAATAGGCACATCATGTAAAAAGACAAAAATATGTTACCAGACTAAGCTCCAAAAATCTCTACCTGTCAGGTATACCACAGGGAAGCAAAACACAGTTCCTATATGACAAGTAAACATCTCATCTCATAGATGCATGGATGTATACAAGTTACTAGGTTGTGCTGGTTTTGTTTTCTGTAGTCAAGAGCATACTAGGAAATCCCTGTGTAAAACATGACTGAGCAGCAAATAAACCATAGGCCTCTAGCTCTAACAAATAAAGATCACAGAAATTTTCCCAGTTTCGCTATCAACTCAGCTGCAGGATGGATGTCATGAAAGAAGATTTTAGAAGGGATGCTGAACAGCCCAAACATCTGCTTAAGTCTGAGAAAATATGTTGAAAATATCTTCAACATTGAAGATCAAAAATTTTGTCTTTGGGATGCCTAGTTCCATTAAAAAATGAAGATTCATAGAATCACTATGAAAACAGCAATGCATCAATATTTCATACAACCTTCTGAAAACCATAGAATTGTAGAATAAAAGAATCATAGAAAGGCTTGGGTTGAAAGTGACCTTAAAGATTATCTAGTTCCAACCCCTCTGCTATGGGCAGGGATGCACCCCACTAGACCGGATTGCTCAGGGCCCCATCCAAACTGGCCTTGAACACCTCCAGGAATGATCAGACACAGCACTCTCATCATAGCAGTAAAATCACAGGCAATCATAGCAGGTTGTATATACAAATTTCTGAAAAAGGAGACACTTTTTAAATTTTCATTTATTAATGGTTTTCTGCTATGAGTAATTTTGACTTTCTGGAACAATCTTTAAAAGAAAGTGGAATCTCTTTTATCATGCAAATTTTAATGCAAAAATGTGAACCAAAATTAAACTACAGGTTACACAAAGAAGAAAGAAACATATCAAAGTTGCTCTGAAAAGCTTGCTTCTCCCTAGGGAAATTAAACTTGCAAATGTATTCCTTTTCTTTTCAAACATTTGTCCTTTTTTCCCATTTTTTTTTTTCCTTTTGCAGGTGCTGGTGGGAAATCAGGGAAGGTATTGAAATGTAGATTAATTAAAAAATATACATCTGATTGGATACTGTATGTGCTGTGAGCTTTTACTGACTGAAATTCAAAGGCTCAATTAAGACAATAAGAAGAGACTAAGATGAGGCTCTACTAAGAGAGGTCTTTTCTTTCCATGGAGACAAAAGATTCTTATTTTAAAAGAAAGGTCTTGTACAGCCAATTCCATCTGTGTAGCTGAGACACAGAAATCTTTATTTTGAAACATTTTTCAATAAATGATGAACAAACACACAAACATACACATGCACACAGAGAAATAATGACCAACATGCTGCAGACACACATTCAACATCTAATCTTTAAATCTATGTATTCTGCAAACCTGACACTCATTAAAATCTGGCACCAACTGATTACAAACATTGGTGAGCATCCAAAAGGAGTACTTGCTTTCTTCTTCAATAATATCTGATACTCAGAGCACAAGAGAGAGCAGGTGAGAATCACTCCATTAAAAAAAAAACAAAAAAACAAACCAATAGGAAGAACACACGAAACAATACAGAGAAGGCACATTTTTCCCTTTCATACACTTTTGCTGTGGTCACTGCCTGCATCTCCCCAGTCTTACTGGAGTCTTTGTTGGGACTGCCAGATGTGTGTGCAAGCTCCTTAGATTTCCCACAGTATCTGGGGACAGCAGCACTTTGCTGGAACTCTGGCAGAGCCCCAGTGGGAAGAGCAACCCTCAGACAAATTGTATGTACTGGGCCCATGGAGTGACCAGATCTGGAAGTCATTTCTCCCAAAGCATTCCAAGTCTTTTAGTACCTTATCTGGTAACTCACTCAGTACAGAACCAGTGCCCTCAGCATCCTGTCAGAAATTGGGTTACTGTAGTAGATTTACTCAAAGTACTGTCACCACCACAAGAGAGCAGAGGATGACAGGGACAAATCAGGGCACTCACAGGTACAGCATTTCCAATGTAAAAATCCCCAAAGACAAAGACATTTTCTGTTTCAACAAGGAATTAGAGCAACTCTGCACATTCCACTGCAACTGCTCGTCCTTTCTTCGGTGCCTTTCAGCAACCTTCACCACCGAAGAAATCCACCCAAACCAGAAGCCTCTGGAACCAACCACATCAGCCAGTAATTGAGCCTCCGACTTCCTTTTGCAGAAGCCTCTTAGCACAAGGAATATGCCTTGGGACGAGACTTTTGAAGTCTCTTCATTTGTGTAGTGGAGTAGAGCTGGATGGTACAGGAGCCCTGAGAGATGGTGGTCAGCAGCATCCCGCCTTGCACCCTGCAGCAAAGGGTACTCTGCCTTTACAGCAAAGCTCTTCCAGGCTGGAGACACTGCTTAGTGATCCCCTGCTCTGTGCTGGAGCTGCGTAGTCCTGAGCACCCTGTCATTGTCTCACTACAGTAACAGAACTCTATCGAAAATTCACTTCCTAAGTCTCCGCTATACTGATGAAAAACATAAGACAAGCTAATGTAATCAAAAGTCAGGTCTTCAGGGACTGTATGCTTTATCTCCAGGACTAAACATACTGAACTTAATTATTTTAGTTATATTTATATTAGTAGTTCTTACATTAGAAGCCAATTAAACTGCTTTATTCTGAGAAAGGAATTAAGAGAATGATGTATTTATAATATTTATTCTGTTTCCATCAACATTTATTACTATGATGTGTTTTGCTTGTTATTGTTCTTAAAATATTTGGTCTTGATATTTTTTCAGCAGCAAGTTGTTTTTCTATTAGTGTCACTGTTTGTTTAAACAGTTACAAGATATGCTCCATGTGCTATTGAGGAGAAATGTCACTGCTCTCCATCCAGGCATAGTTGCTACCCTGCAGTTTTATTTTCTGCTGAATAACATCTGACTATGTTATTTTTCAAATTATTTACGTTCTTCGGTCTTCAGTTCTGCAGTAGGCTTAAATTAGGAATAATTGGAGGAACTTTGAAAAAAAATTTACTTGGGTAAACAACTTCAAACATCTTTTCATATAATTGCCATTACCACTAGCAAGAATGCCACCCTTTCTTCCACTAAGTCCATTGATTATCACCTTCATTCAGCAAAAAAAATTCATAGAGGTTATAAGTATAAAGGCATACTTCATGCAACCTAGAAAAACATGAATAGAAATATGAGTGCCACATGTCTTTAACACTGGTGTTTGAGTTGTCATCTGTAGCTCCTGACTGATTTGTTCTTCTATAGCTGTCATCACTACAGCGTCCATGCCTGAGCTCCTGTCAACAGTACCTGCACAAGAGCTTCTCTGTGCAATATGAGGTACCCGAGTGAAGTGAGATAATTTCCTTTTTTAAATTCTTCTTACACTCATAGATGTTATGATGTATTCTTATACGCCTCTATACCGGCAAATGTATATATGATTTATATATAGATAGATGCACATGGATATCTATCAATATATACATGCATGTATGTATCAGAGCCCAAATACAGTGCTACCATGCATATAACCCAGATGCTATGATAATGGTGTGAAAAGAATGCTGGAGCATTGTAGAAGACAGCAGTATTTGCTAGAAAAGTAAACAGTTACATGCAAAATGTTTTGCATAGAAGTTTATGGAATGTATCTGAAAAACCAAGCCAAGGCTGAGAATGCAAACGTAGATTTAATCTCACTGCCTTCTTTCTGTCTTTAAAGGCTTAACCAATTATTATTCATTTCTTTTTTGTTACATAATTTATGTGTTTCTGGCATTCCTGTAGAATACTCTAATTTACACCTGAATTCCTATCACTTGCCACTACTTTTACCTTAGCCATTACACTTTAATGCTACACTTACTCATTCCAGATGAAAAAAAGAATCATAGAATCCTAGATGCTTCTTAGAAAACATAATAAATTATCAACAGATAGAGGTTTTACAACTAAATTTCAGCTTTAAAATTAAAAAAAAATAAAAGTATTACTGATCTTTTTAGGGAATGCAGCTAGTGTCTCTATGGTGATGAATAGCTTGTTTTTAATAGGTAGTTTACATAAAAATTACTTGGTGTCTGTGAACAGTAAAATTATTCTAGATGGAGACACTTAGAGTTACTTTAATACATTGGTTTAATGCAATTCAGTAGCACTCCTACAGCATGTTTTCAACTAGGGAGGAAAGATTGGCCAATTTTTAATTGCTCAAACCTAGTTTTAATTTAAACTGACTGTGCTCAGATGCGCTTCGTGACTCTGAGGCCTCTTACTATGATGGAACAATAGTATGTGATAATTACTACTTCTGCCAGAGCACAAGGAGTGAAACAATATACTTGATAAAATTCAATGACCTCGAGGCTACACTGTCTGTGGTCTCATATATAAAACTGTAAATGAAGGAGGAATAAGAGCTCATCTTGAAAAAGAAAATGACTGCTTCCAGCAGACGCCTCAGCTAGAGGTATGGTTTGACTGGCAAGGCTCAGAAGGCATGTTCATTTCCAAATGCAGACACAGAAAACAGTGCTAGGCATCCTCATCCTCATGTCCTGATCTAGGCTGGAAGTATTTACTCATGGGCATCAGTGACAAGTATAATCTTCCTAGAATGCATAAGCCATTTGGTGGTAGGTCTTCAGATAAAAAGCGTGTAGCCCAGGTACACCTTTGATGTACTTCATGAGTGAGGAGATTAAAACAAAGAAAACTGAGTTTCACAGGAAAAGCAAGAGGTGATGCTTGCCGCAATGCATTATTGGTTTTATTGCTTATTCGCCAGCAAAAGTTAGGGACTACTACCTTAGCAGATATGCTCCTCAGCCAAAATACTTCATATTATCTGCTTGTTCTGTATTTGGCACATTTCATTGCTGAGATCGGTCATCAAGGCATTCAAGAATGTCCTGGATTTAACAGCAACACAGAAGTCAGAGAGACATTTAACTGTTTGGCTGAAAGATGGTCTGTATAGAAGGCCCTGGGGAGACTTTGTTGGAGCCTTTCAGTACTTTAAGGGGGCCTACAAGAAAGGTGGGCGTCAGACTTTTTAGCAGTGCCTGTAACATTAGGACACGGGGTAATGGTTTTAAACTGAAAGAGGGTAGATTTGGATCAGATATAAGGAAAAAGTTTTTTACAGTGAGGATGGTGAAACACTGGCACAGGTTGCCTACAGAGGTAGTGGATGTCCCATTTCTGGAAACATTCAAGACTGGGGCTCTGAGCAACCTGATCTAGTGAATGGTATCCCTGCCACGGCAGGAGGGTTTGGAACTAGATAATCTTTAAGGTACCTTCCAACCCAAACCACTCTTTGGTTCTACGAGCATGAAAAAAAAACCCAAACAAGACTGCACTTATACCTATTTCCCAGTGACATATCAAACTTCATGTTCATGTTGCCATTAGCATGGCCATCAGATTCAACCAAGTACCAGGCTGTGAGTTTCATCTGAGATTATTCAAGACCTTAAATATCTGGGATGCTTGGGGTTTTTTCTGCTCCAGAGATGTACCTGTGCATCATTTCAGGCATAAATATTTGCCACACAAGAGTGGACAAAGTGATCATTCACACACACAGTTTCCCAAGCTTTGTCCCTCATTCACCACAGTTCAACTGATAAGGTTGAACTATGAACACACTAAAGCTGCAGAAAAAAAAAAAAAAAAAGTCTGTCAGAATTTCTTTTAAATTTTTCTTCAGTCTCAAAATGCACATAGTCATTAGAAATACAAACAGAAAAGTTATGATGATCCATGTAAAACTCATTGTGAAACCTGTTTAAGGCAGTGCAAAGTCAGCATAGGAATTTAGGTTTTTCACTGAATCTCTTTTTCTGTTTCTTCAAATGGACACGGATGTTCATCGAATGAACTCTTTAGCAAACAGGAAAATTTAAGACAGATTTTCTTGAAAAAAATTCACATTTTTGAATACAAATAGAACAAGGAACATATTCATACTTTATTTCCCGTAGAAAGAATAAATTAAAATCCAAGTGCAGTGATGTGGGCATCTACTGAAAATGTATGGTACACTCTTTTGTATCATTCATCATGGGAACCAAAACCAGCTACAACCACAAGCAAGTTTCCTCCACTGTGTTTGAGTCTTGTACGTTACAGGCAGCCCAACTGCTTTTCCTTTTAATTTTTCCACTGACACTGGGAATGAAGTTGACTTGAACTGATAAAATTTACCTAATCTGTGAGATAAGAAAAGATATTCAGTCTGTTAGTGCAGCTTTGGAAGAGACAAAACAGACAATGAGTCTTTTCTTGGAATGGTGATTTGGGGATTTCTGCTTTGTTTCTTTTTTTACTGTTAAGTCAAAACATAGCAAACATCTTGTTTTTCACAAGATGTTCATGGAACAGCAACACAGCATCCATTTATTGGACTAAAAAGCTCCACATTATTACCGCACCCACTGTTTCTCATAAATGCAGCTCTGGGATCTGCTGTGTTGTATTGGTCAAAAAGATTTATGGCAGCCAGTCAGTTAATCTTATTCATATTTGAATTTTCCAGCAAATACTCCTGTAAGGCTTGAAGATATGTAAAGTATCTTCAAGAAAATAAGCATCCAAATAGCTACATATTACTATGAGCTGCTACATATTATACAAACATTGCTTTATGTCCCCTTATGGACTATAAACCCAGTAATTTTCTCCCCCTTTAAGATCATAATGGTAAAGGAAACATCTTTTGCTCATTTCCTCACTTTAAAGTTCTCAAAAGAAATGCTTGAAAGGTTGACATTACTTTCTTTTCTAATGCCTTCAGCTACTGAGTTCCACACAGTTCAAATTATCTTCCATAGACTGGGAACCCCCAAGGAGGCAACAACAGATGAAGCATCATCATTTTACATAAAATGCCCAAATCTGCATATTTTTAAATAACATTAATAATATTATTTTTCAGTTTTCAGAATCACTGTGCATAAAAAAAGGTGCAAATTGTAGGAAATACTATTATAAGCAGGAAAGAGACGTACTTCAGCAAAATAAAAAGACAATCTCATTATTTTGAAGTGACCTGGCTCAACTTGATTTGTTTGGGTGATGGGTACTAATGAAGCTGTCAACATGGAGAGGGAAAATTGTCGGATAGAAATTCTTAAAAAAGCTAATAAGAGATTAAGATCATGTTCGTTCAAGAGTCTAAACCAGTCATAGATTTCACTACTTTGCAAAATTAACTCAAAAACTCATTTTCTCTAGTTTTGATAATTTTGAATGCACAAAAATACAATGTACCAATTCATCTGCAAATAAAGAAGTAGATAAAATTTTAATCAAGAGATTAGAGACTAGAAAAGAAGTAATAAGAATTAAGGATTAATAAATGAATGATTGACACAGGCTTGGACTTGAAAATCAGTGTGAAAATTTCTAGTGTGAAACACACTTTTCAAGTCCTATTACTAGGGAGTCACTAGGAGGTAGTCTTTCTAAATCTCAGAGGATGAAGGACAAAGGATGTGCTACATTATTAACTCCACTTAAGAGATTTTGCTACTTCTGCTTTGACTTTCATCTGAGTTTAAAGCTGGTCACTTCTCTGAGGTAATACTCAAGCCAAGGCATTGACAAACAATTTTAAAATTAAGGATAAAGTGCAGCTTGCCACTGGCCTTCTAATGTCTTCTGACTGGAAGCATGCATACCTAAGTTAATGATCCCATTATTTTGTTACTACAAACCAGACAACTTTCCTTATTGCAGCTTCAATACACCTGTTGGCATTGCTCGTCTGCTCATCCGGGAACATCTGTACTGGAACATCTTGGCAGGCAGCTCTCCTAAACAGACTCTGACACTTAAAGTGAAGGCTTCTGAACCTGGATGGCTTTACCCAGACACAGGTATGTTCGCAAACCTTTAATTTCCGTGCTGCATTACAGTTCATTGGAGCCTTGCAGCTGTCTGTGGGGTAAAAGTGTACGATGGCTGATCTATGCAATTTCCTTGATATCTACTTCTGTCAGTGATTCATGTGGACAGAACTCTATTGTCAGGGCAAAATGAGACACCCCCTGACTGACCTGACATGTGCCTTGTGATTCGACAGTCATAATATATCCTCTTCTTGAAACTCCACTCTTTTCTTTTCTCTAAGTCTGCTTATTTTAACCCCGTCTGTAACCATTCACTGAGACTTTACCAGTAGTTGAAACTCTTATTATATAATTAATATATAATATGTTGTTATATAGTATATTAATATGCATATTAATGTTATTTATTAATACAATATTAATTATATTAATATGAAAAATTAAAATAAATGATGGGTCTTTTACAATACAGAGTGACAGCAGCATTGCCAGACAACTTAAAGAAGGCGTGTACAGTCGTTTCATATCGCATAAGCACATGGTGGAACTACTAAGGAATTATCTCACAAAATGATTCATATAAAAGCTATTACCTACAGAAATATACTGAGTTGGGTAACACACAGAGGTTTCTGATAATAACTTTTTGGGGATTCTGACCTTCTGTCTCACAAGTCACTGTCTTGTGTGAGCTCTCAAAATTTCTGCCTACTGGACAGCACCACTACATGGTGCTGAAAGATCTCTGGGTTAAGGAATTCAAGATTTTCAAATTTCAGAATGGGTCTAAAATGCCTTAGAGATAGGTAAATCAGACTCACAAGGGTCTGGTGTCATGAGACAGAAGATTATTAGGGCCTCTGTGTTGCCTTTTATGAGGGTATTGCTACGACTCCTCTGTATTTCACAGTAGGCACCCAATTCCCGAGAACAGCATTTCTTCAGGCTAGGATAGCTGTGAAATCTGCAAGAATTGCAGTTGCTCTGGGTTTGTATTGGTTTTTTTAATATAAAAATTCATAAATCTGGTCATTTATTTCAAACATTTTTTTTCTTTTAGAACATCACTTCCCTGACAAGTTTTATAGTTTCTCATTTCTGTTCTAATCTCTTAATTGTAACAGTTCATTTTAAACACTTTCTGCACCAAGCCTGAGAAGAATTCAACAGTCACCACTAAAATTGGTAGGAAATATATATAGCTAAGATAAATGTGGTCCAGCTTTTCCTTAGTGCATCAGTGGAAACGAGGGATTGCAGCATTTCCATCTAGTTCTTATCTCCACTTGTGCCACCGTAATTTAAAAAAAATGCTTTGAAAACCTAGATGCAAGATTGAAGCATGAATGTAGATAGGTTCTGATCATCTACAGCTCTGGTGGTCACATCCAGCATGCAAGATTACACGGTGACAAAATGGGTGACAAGATTGACGTGGTTGGATGCCACCTCTCTCCCTGGTTCCTCTGGCTCTTGCAAGGAGAACTGCCAGCAAGGAAAAGCCATGATCATGCTTAGCCACTGTGCATGAACAAAGTCACAAAGCACCTCTGGTCTCACTCTTTCTGAGCTCCTTGCTAAACAAGGTCGGAGTGCTGTTAGCAAGGAGAAAAGAAACATTTGGTGTATAATAAACAGTGATGTTAATCAAGAAAGAGACTTTCCCTGGCCCCTGCCCAGACGTGCAGGGCTCTAAACAAAGATATGAGGAGTTTTGCTCATTTTTTGCACCCTCTGGGCTTCGGGGAAAGGAATGACTGCTTATTCTATCAACCCCTGAAGTGCAGGTTCACCCACAGGTGCCCTGGAGATGAGAACCAGAGTTTCAGCCACAGCCCAGACTCATGCTGGGGTACTGGGCAGCTGAAAAGGAGTGTGCATGCTGTTATTTCTTCTGGGCAGAACCTCTCATAACTAATGCATACCAACAAACATCGCCTTATGTGCAGTTTAGCTTTGAAATGCTTTGAAGATGTGTAACTAATCACCAAAACCGAGCATGTCATCTCTCCCCCACTCCCTGAAAAAAGTCAATAGAATAGAATTGTGCTCCAAGACTAATTCAGTCTCATTAAACACCAGTGTAAATATCCACGCTTTTTCCGTTTAAAATGTGATTCCAAATTAGTTCAAGTATCAACAATAATGCCCAGATACACAATGCTCCAAGGAAGTACTGATCTTAGCATATCTGCTAAGTTTGCTGTGACTTCTGTACTAATGATTCATCTAGTCACCAGTTGAGCAGAGAGGTGAGCCTATGAGAAATTATAAAATTAAACAGTGAAAATATAAAAAATATGCAGGTAATAAACCACTATATCTGTTGGTCATTTATGTTACAATTTTATTCATTTTATTCAAGGAATCATCTAAGAAATGCTCAAGACAATTCCGATTAATTGGACAATTCTAATTTAATTCCTACAGACTGACTGCATAATATATGGAAATGGAAAATAACCAAAATAAATGGTTGATATTTAATTTTTTCAAACCTACATGAAAATTTGCACTCTTACAGCTTTTGCAAAATGACCTGCTTGTTAATTAGTGAAGTCTGTAAGAAGATCTGGAGCTCACAGAAAACAACTACTTTTTGTCACAGTTACTATTAAAAGCTTCAATTATGCAATGCAGAAGTGACCAAGGTTGGAGGGTCTAGACTGGTATTTTTTGGGTGGTTGTATTTTCTTGTATGTCCAGCACTAGAAATGTGGCTATGGCTGGGAAGACCAGGTTTCTAATTCAAGTAATAATGAATTCTACCACCTGCATTCATTTCCTGTTCTTTGACAAAGAAGCCTGTAATAAGTGATTTGGTTATCTGTTCCACCTGATAAATGCATCCAAGAAAGAATGACACCAAGTTCCCATTTTTAAGTGATTGCAGAAATAGGCAAGCTGCCAAAGAAATATTCATGTGCACAAACATGCACGTACATGTGTACACAAACAAAACATTTCAGAAAAATACTTGTAGCACACAACAACACAATTCTCTCTGTCACTGACACCTACTCTTATTTATTCACCCTTTTTTTTAAGATGGAAATGACAGGATTGCTTTCCCAGCATCCATCCTTAGACAACTAATTTACAGCAGCAAAATAGTGATAAAAATAAATCTTTGAGAAATGCTGCTGGCTTAATTCATGATATTGTATCATACTGAGAAACTAGTCTCTATCTGAATATTAAGTCAGACTATGTAGGAGTCAAACATCCATTTCTGCGTGTGCAAGTTATACCTTTCTGACAATTCCTGTGGACCTTTTTTTACTGGTATTATTAACTGTTGGAACTGTCTGATCTTTTTAATCATAACTCAGTAGCTACTGTATCAAGTAAAACTTTAAAAATCTGATTGCCAGGAGCTACTGCCCTGTTTACAAATTTTCCAGTGTGGTAATTTTCCAGATAAAGGAAGATGTTGTCAGTCACTGTAAACTACACAGGACCTCATTACTGAGTACAGACATTCCAATTAATCTTAAATACATGTGGTGCCAAGAGAGTAATTAGCAACAATAAATTGCTGCGATTTTTTAAAATAACAATTGCTCCTACAAATCTCATTAACGCTTCATAAACCCCAAAATAGCAAAGTGTATTATTTACTAGTGCTATTTTTAAAGACAGTAGTTCTTTCTGACTTTCACCAGTGAGCAATCTAATTTACAAAGTTAGTCATTCTAGCAAACTCCTCTATGGAAATCTAAAGCACCTGAATTTTGCAAAATCAAGCATAAAAAATCATTAAGTGCAAGAATTAAATTTGCTTATGCAGTCTTCACACGGCCTCTTTGTGCACTTGCAGTTTGATATAATCCTCAATTCTGTACACACAGGGGTTTTTTCCCCCCCTTAAGAATTTATGTTCTTGATAAGAAAGATTTGCTTAATTAATCACTCTTTCCTTTCGTATCTGTTATTTAGTGCATAGTCTTTACTGCAAACAATCTACTTACTTGTACTGGATGCTGGTCAGGGTGACATACTTTAAATTTGCCTCCACAACTTCCTCGGGATATGAAGGGGTATTACCATCCCCACTTTACTGAAGCAAGAGCAGTTCCAAAAGATTTAGACCAATAGTGTTTGGAATATCTGGCATGTTTCCTGCTTTTGAAAGCATCAGCAAAAACATACACTTTGCTCGTGCAGAACTTCTGCCACTGTGTCCAATAAGCAAATCAGAATAAATGAGGAACGCGTCAGTAATGACGATTACAATGTTTGTATCAGGAACGCATCTCATGCTATGCCAGCAACAAAAGGGTAAAGAGAGGCTATTCAGCTATCTGGATGCTGGTAATAGGTTATCCAGCAAAAGAAAAAGGTTTGGTGTGAGATGGGAAGATGAGGTTGCCACAGAGACATGTGTTTCTGTGCAGGAACCTGTCCATTATAGACCGGCTGAGATATGAAAGAACAGTCACAACTTCTCCAAGGATTAATTCCAGGGAAAGGTAAAGCTCTAGGTTCACGTGCATCCAGAACCAACCCTAGAGCTCCAGATTGGACCACAAAGCTCATAGAGCCAGATCAAAAAGCACAGCAGTGGTATTTATTTCTTTGACTGATGTCACAAGCACAGGCACACAAACTTTTCTGGCCGGTGGCAAAGGCGGTGACACCAGAAAGAAGCAGAACATTAGCACCAGCAGCTTAGAGGAGCTGGGCAGCACTGCCTCAGTCACCTCTGGGTCCCTTGATGGCCATAGTAAAACCCAATAATAACATGTGTTTGGGGGTGAATGCCCTTACTGAGGTGGGCTGTTTTAGAATTGACAAATTGTAGTTGAAAGGACTGAGGGTTATGACCAGTTGCTTTATGCTATTTCGAGGGAAACACACAAGCAGCCTGCCAGGCTCTGACTCAAAAGCAGCTCTTGGTATCCATCTGTGAAGGTGGCCTAACTAAACTGGCCTGTGGATTGTGAGAAGATGGTCCACACTTCAACCAATTTTTAACTTTTTTTTTGTAGACCCAGTGCAGTAGCTGGGCACAAGAAGAGTTTTTGGGTAATAGCTGGTGGCTTCAGGCAATAGACACTATTGCACATCATCCTGTATCATTTCTGCCTGTTCAGTCACCGCTGATCCTGTAGCAGCTGGGCTCTCTCAATTTTGTGGAGACAGGCCTAATGAGAGACTGAAGAACACATTTCACTCAATTGCTGAGAGACAAACCAACCCACAAACCAAGAAATTGATTTGAAGCTTTAATCAAAAGAAATGAGAAAAGACTTCACATAGATGTGTCTATACCACTGGGAGATGATTCTCCTATAATTTCAGATTGCTATGAGACAAAATTTTGTAGGCCTCTGCTAGTGTTTTTTTTCCTTTTTTTTTTTTTTTTTTTTCCCCCTCTTGGNTTTTTTTTTTTTTTCCCCTCCTGGGAGCATTTGAAGCCTAGGAAGAGAAAGTTTAAAATCACAGATGGATCTGTTCCTCCATGATCAATTTTGTACAACTGAGTCTCCAGGAAGTCCAGCTGGTACCAGCTGCATTTACAGAAGGCATTCTCCTAAACATGGCAATTAACTCTGTTCCCTTACCCCAAATTTCTGAAGATACAAGGACAACAGGAAGACCCACAGAAGCACAACTTATAAAGTTTGTTAATCAGACTTCAAAAAAAATATTATATTAGTTAGAGGATCGTAGGATACTTCAGCTTGAAAAGGACATTAGGGGTTCTCTAGTCCAACATCCTGCTTCTAGCAAGGTCAGCTCAAGTTGCTCAGGGCTTTATACCGTGGGGACTTGAAAAAATTCACTGAAAGTTTAAAAGATTCTCATAGTCTTCTATCTCTACAACTTTGAAGTGGGACCCAGTATAGATCATTTAACAGAAAATCTTAACCTTAAACATAGGAGTGAATATTACATTTGACAGATGTCTTCCATGTCTAAGATCTGACATAAATGGAGGAATGGGAGGGAGAATAGAAAGAATAACACTCAGAATGCTTTCAGCTATGCCAGTTCCTCTTCAACCTTTACTTTCCCAGAATAAAGGAAAATGTCTTTATACAGATTTAGGTTGCTACAGTGTTTGATTTGGTGACTTGCAGTAAAAAGAGTGCTAGAGACCAAGAAGACATTTGCAGAAATCAGTCTGAACTAAATTTTTAATGCTCATAATGGCTCCAATTTACATAGCATAAATTCCATACTCAGGAAGTCAGATTTCTTTAAGAAGAGATGCTGAGTGTTGTAGAATATAGGCTGCATTCATTGTCATTAATACATCTTTGCAGCCATGAGATTAAGACCTAATCCCAATAATATAAATTAATCAGCAATCCACTAAAGCCTAAGAGCACATTTCCTTCTGGCTGGTTTGCACTAAGTAGCTCGATGAGAAACTGATGCTCAGGAAAACTGAGCTGACACTTTGTGCTACTTAATAATCAGAAGACTTAGTTAAACACACAGAAGTGTTTCTTGAGAGAGCTAATGCACCTGTGTAGCAGAAGCTGAAGGACTTCTTGGAATACATGCCTTTTCTGTGAATTTGCTCCAAAATAAGCCAGTCTGTTGCATGCTATCTACATTTGTTTAACTCTTGGTGTGGATATCAGCATGTAGTAAGTGAACTGAAATAATATATTTTATGCACCCAGGATTTCCACACTGGGTGTTAAGATACAGGAACTAATATAAATCAAAATTTATCTCTGTCCTTCAGAGATTTTGCAGCGCAGTCAAGCCCATAAGACAAAGTTAAATTTAAAAACTGTGTTAGCATTACAACAGTTAATGACGAACCTTTTAACACTGTTCCTAAAACTGCCAGAAATTCTCAGATACTCAGCTAGAAGGAAGTCTCCCTGGCCCAAATCCTTCCTTCTTTTGTTGTAGAAGTTGATATGAAATACTAGCTACTGTCAATAAAATATAAATCCTATGCCACTACAAAGTTTTTTCCAGGGTGGTCTCAGCCTTGCAGGTCATTCCCCCTTGCTTGTAGCAAAGTCAAAATTAAGATGTTTCAGAAAAATGGTTTACTGTGAGATTAAGAGGTTTTCAAGACTAACTTGAAAATTCCTCTGTTCTCTCTCCTTTAATTCCCTCTTCTTCTGATAGCATTTATTATTAATTGTGCATAATTTTGTACACATGGCTTATTACCTAGTTTGAAGGGGGTTTAAAAGATATTACAGGGAACAAAATCAGCTATGTGGTATATCTATTTCACTACCGAGCGCGACTTGGACATCTGACCCTTTCATCTAGTCTCCTGATAACCAGGTTCTGTGCTCCAAGCACAAGAATTCATGAAATGAGACTGACAGTAACCACAAGAATTATGACTGTTGTTATATTAACCCTGAACTGCCTATTGTCCACACCCATCCCCTCCCTACACCTTAACCCTATTTCTTTGTCAATCAGTTCCTGAATGCACCTCTGCACCTCTGATGGTAGGGCATCATCAGAGTCAGGCCCACTGTTGAAGAAGGCAGGCAGTAGGCAATTCCATTAAACATGCATTATCATCCCCATTTTGAGGCAAAAAGACAATTGACCCACACAGTTAGAACAGTGTTATTGCAGCATCCCTCTTTTAAAAAAGGGAAAGATACTTTTCCCAAGAGCTGTCCAAGTGTGAAAGATTATTTTGCCTTCATAAGGAAGCAGAAGAGGTCAAGTCATACCTGTTAATTGAAAGGGCAAAACCATGCTTCATCAGCTTCAGTGGTTTCCTTCCTGTCTTCTCATACAGTGTCTACATTCTGTGCTTTTAATTCATTACCTACAGCATCCATCCAGGAGTGATGTGGAAAATCTTTCTGCCTTCCCTTTCAGCTTTCTCCCCTCTTACAAATGAGACACTAAATGCAATCAGCATCCTTATACATCTATTTAGTGCTGAAATTATATATAAGAACCATCAAATAAGGAAGGCATTGTTGAAACCAGCTTGAGAAAGGAGTCTGCAAGGCATTTAACTGGTGGCATTTAATCTATAACATGAGTGAAAGATGTGATCTCCCCCAGTCTTTTCCTCTCTTTCCCATTCATAAGAGTTGAAAGTGCCCTCTCCCTCAGATTCCTCAGAGACAGATCTTACTGACTGAGTGATACACAAGAGTGTCTTCCTCTGACAAATAGTGCAGGTATGCCACAGCATAATCCACCATCGCCAGCCCACTAAATGGATGCCCAATGTCTATGGTGCTTGGCTTCCAATATATCTTTTTCAAAGCACACTAAAGCAAGCAGTCCAGTGCAGTGGCAATTCTTTTCTTCAGAAGTCTGGGATTGTATCTGCCCCTAGGAATAGACCAGCTCCCTTTGAAGGTTTTTATATAGCATATGTGCGGTGTAAAAGCACGGAATATTTTAAAATATCCTTTCTTAAGTTTTGCTTTGCTGCAGACAGCCCTGGTGACTGAGGCAGTGCCACATGTGCACTAGAAGTTTAGACCATGCGCTCCTCCCTCCCACATCATGGCTCTGTGCTCTGACCACTGATGACTTAAAAAAAAAAGCAGATACATCACTGGTTTCCCTCCATTTGTGAATCTAGAATGGGGGAAAAACTCCAAAAAAACCCAGACTACTGAAATTTTAGGGGATTTTGGGGTCAGTCACTCTTCCTGCTTGATGATTTTCAGCTGATGAATCTTTTGTCAGAAAAAGCAAAGATGAAAACATAGAATTTGCTACAGCAGCCACCTATGTCCATCCAGAGCACAAAATAATCTCTTCTTGATGCTAAACAAAACTTATCTAGCTGGCATAAGAGTAGGTATAATACACCTCTCACCTTCTTAATGCACCTCAGATTTCACCTGATGGGAGCAGTGTACAAGGGCTGCTTCTGCTTCCTGTATAGCAGCACCACATACCAGAAAATGCTCTTAAAATGTTCACCACATCTTATTCTTGCATCAAACTTAACAAAGTTTTAACACATTAATATTATATTCGTGTAGTGAAAGTACGTGTGTCTATATGAATACCTTGTACATACATTTTTAATAAATTTTTTTTTCTAATGTCAGCATTGGGAATGGTGTCAGTTACTGCATTTGAAAAAGGACATTTTAAAAGGCAGTTCATTAGTTCTCAGCCAGTGTTAAAAGTGACTCCCTAATGGCTGGGCTTTGTTCCAGCAAATAATGATTCTCTGTACCCACTCACACCTCTATAAGCAGTCCCAAATAGGTAGGGATGCTGTCAACGGAATGGAAATAAATAGATTGTTTACTACTTTAACTTTATCTAGCAGTTTGGATAAATAAATAAAAAAAAAAGACGTTGAAGGTGAGAAAACTTAAAAACTGAATTGCACGGATAATTGTTCAAACGCATTGTTCAAACAGCCCTGTTAAAATTATTTCAATAGGGGTGCTCTGTTCGCTCCTGGAAAATGAAAAATACATGCTGTTTAGTGACATTTTAGGCTCAATAAACAGAAATAAAGTCACACACACAACCATCAGCTTTCTGGTAAAAATTTGCAGAAAGGATTCTGAAAAATGGTCTCGATGTTAACAGCAACTGTAGTCTGTTCCCCCTACACCCTGCAGCTGACTGAAGATCATAGTGCCCTAGAGGTTCAGCAAGAATGGAGAACATGGTTCAACATGGGATGTGGTCATCGCAGATCTCCAGATCAGAAAAGAGAATTAGAGACACAGGCCTGGACTATTACTCCTTGAGATGTTACAGCAAAACATTTGGGTCAAAACTATCAGATTTCAGGTACAGATGCTATTTCACTGGGAAATGTTTAGTTTTCAATTTACTTGGTTTGAAATTCTTAAATTATCTCTGAAGGTATTCTTCATATCTGCTGAGTTGCTTCTCACAGGCATACAAAGCTTTGCCCATCATAATGAATACTTGATTTTTTATAATATTTTATGAGCCACCCTTACTGGAGCAATGAATTGCTCCAAATATTAATTCAATTTATTGTGAAACAGATATTTTATGGCATAAATGCTGAAAAAAGTGATTACACAGTAGGAAAAACTATTCTTACATTCCATATTTATTCTTTCGTCAGTTAGGTCAGAGATAGAGCTATAACCCAGAATGTACTAGATGAAAAAATATAACTTTGAGATATATTTGAAAACAGTGGTTCTAATCATATATGACCATAGGCAACAGTACTGACACAGAATGAGCAGTAAGCAATATCATCCTTCACTTCCTCTGAAAGTCCAGGTTTTATTTTTATGTTCTTAATTTCCTATGCCCACAAGCAAAGCTGAAAAGTTTTGTAGGTAGCATATTGTGTGTGACCCTAGGATAGAGAACGGTGTATTTAATATTTCCCCAACACACATCAAAAGATCACTTATGGTATGTCCTTAACTTGCCAATTCCGCTTTGTTTTTCATGTCTCATCTTAAAAGTGATGAGCTATAACTTTCCATATTTCTATTGAGAGAAAAGTCTAAGAATCAGGTGGAAGAATTAACTTGGTGCACTTCATGCAAATATATGGCTTGTAATTAACAGTCCTATTTCAGTATTGAAAGTACTGAAAAAAAGTCAGTTTTTCCTGGTGTTTTTTTTACAGTTATCTCTGATTACACAAAAGGAGTGTTTTCCTTTACAGCAACGTAACACTTGAACAGTCTTATAAAACAATATAATCACCCTGTCTCAGAGGTAATATTACCAGATCTGTCTATAGACCCTTGGTACAGGTAAATTTAAGAACAAATGACACAGCTATTTATAGGCACGTGGTTGTGAACAATTGCTCATTTGAAAATGGATTCAGATGTTTGCTTTTTTCTGTTTTTTAAGATGCTCTGTTGGTTCTTTGTTGGAAATAAAAATTTCAGCCTAAGAGAAGTAGTTCAAAACCATCCTTGCTCTTCTTCTGTGCTAGCTGGAGTTGTGTCCTGAAATTATAAAGCAGAGACCTTGAGTAAGAGTCTCTGTGCAGTTACAATGCTGAAGTGAGAGAAAGAGGAAAAAAAGAGACAAGATGATTAAGGAGTTTTCTTAAGAACGTAAAAAATACTTAGATTCAAGAGAAGTCCACCATGTTATCCATCAAATCCAAAATTCACAACTGTAAATGATTGTGGGATACGTGGATCATAACAGCTGTGTATTTTGTGATACGCCAAAATAAAATAACAGGGTATCACACAATCACATGCTACGTAACAAATTGATTAGTTTATGAAAGAAATAATATGACAGGACCATTGGTTATTCAAAAGACTGCACCTGGTGACTAAGTGTCTTCTCTTATGTTCACTTTTCTTAATCCAGCCCCCTTTTACTTGTTAGCTCACAAAATGGAAATAGCTTTAACAGGATGAACCATTGGACACTACTTGTTCCTGGATTATTTTCTTTTCTGCTCTAAGATATTTGCTTCACTTGAGTGGCCTAGGAAATAACAAGCTAGATGTGTCTCCCATTACTCAGTCCACAACCAGTTGATTCACAAGATTTACAGTATGTCTGAAAAGGGGAAGAAAATCCTCTGAAAACCCTGAGGAAAAAATAATGAAGCAAACACAGAAACTGTAAAATCTGTAAAAATGTATTAAAAATGGTAAGAGTAATTCCACTGAGATAAAACTTTCCATTATCAAAGTTATTTGGACAGAAAAATGTAAGATTTTCTGAAATTTTGAGTTCTATGAACAGTAGAAAGGTTTAAATGTAGGGTAAAAAGCAATGTAAAATGTCCAACAGAAAGGTAGAAATCATTATGGTTAAAATTAGTGTGCAATTTCTGCTATAGGAGTTTCAAAAAAAAATTTAAATCTTAGGCTTGAGGGAGCTAATTTATTCAGTTTTTCTTCCTGATCACAATGTTTTTCAGATAATGTGAGCAATGTATGGAAACAAATTCTTTAGCTGTTCAAGGAAAGAATAAGGAGCTTATTTCATTGCTTGAGTTGGTATATGTTATATTTATCTTTGAATATATTTAAAAAGGCTCTGAAAAATTACTCACAGATTTCACAAAAGCATTTTCTAACAGATTCCTTTATTCTGAGTATTTCTAATTCTTCCAGTTATCTTAAAGTAACTGTATCGCGTGTGTTTCCTAAAGGAAGATCAAAATAGCACACAAAGAAGGGGGAAAAAAGAGGGTAATTTTAAAAAATGCTTCTTTTGCCTGTGTACGTGAACAATTATACCTACTGCCCCTGTCTGCATTCACCTCTCCTAGGGGAGATTCAAAACACGCAATATTTCATGATGTGAAAACATTTTCTGACTTAACACTGTAGAGGGATCACTTATCCTTCTAATAAATCCACTCCTTTTTTCTAGGAGTTTTCTAACTTATGTTTCTCATCTATTTCATGTAAACATAATTCACTACAATAAAAATGTGCTAAAATAAAGCAATACTCATTTTAGTGACCTAATGGATGTAAATATGGGGCGGTAATGAAAGCTTACATCACTGATTGGGAACTGCAAGGGCTGCATATAGCACACAGAATGAGATGTCAACACAGATAGGATTTCATCATTGATTTCTAGTGATAATTTCTTCAGAATTTAAAGAATATCCAAACAAAAGGATATTATTTACTTTTTAACGTGAAGTCACAAGCTATTAGAAAATAAAAAAAAATTAAATTATTGTCTTCTAACCAAAGGTAAATGTCAAACCAGAAAATTAATTTAGACCAAACAGAACTTCTTCCTCACAAAACACTCAATAAGAAGTCTATCTTTCATTGGTGTCCTTGCCCCTTCTCCCATATTTTGGCTATGCCTTAATTTATTTTTTTTTAACTCTTACAAATAATAAAGCATCTCTTCCATTGCTCTGGAAAAACAGTGCACAATCATCAGAGAAAACTGACTGTGCCAAGGAAAATTGCATCAAAATATCACAAGACAATATTTTATGTCTCTCAAAATACCACCAGATGTTCAAAATAAAGAAAAAAGAACCCACTTTTTTTTTTTTCACATGTAAGATATTAACGTAATTGTGTAAAAGCAGTAGGTTTAAGACATCCAGAGAAAACCTGAAATTTTAAAATCAGTGTTTTTCTCTGAAAACTAACACTAAAATGGTTAGTGAGCAGAGAATGTGTTTATTCCTCACATCATTATAACTATTTCAACAATAGGCAACTTTGCAAAAGAAAAACAAGCATAAATTTTAACAAGACTGCCGTTAACAGTGCTGCAAAAAAAAATTAAGACATCAAAAGACTGGCCTCATTAACGGGCCAACTTCATTACTACAGGTTTTCAAATCTGTGATATTAATTAAGAAACAAAAGGAGACAAATGGCTTGCAAAGAGACATGTCTGCCTTCTGGCCTACAAATGAGCACTCGCAATCTGTGTAATCGATACCAAGAAACTCACTGGAATTAATGCCCAACCTCACAGCTTTCTGCACCAGCTCCTTCATTTACCTGACCTTTCAGGTAAATGTATCTTGTGCTTACCAAATGACTAACTTGCACCTTTCATTACTTTAATCACTGACCTGAAAAAAGTATGTAAATTTCAGCCTTTCTAAGACCACAGTTTGATATATCCATAATTTCAGTATAGAAAAGGTGTGTCAGTATCTTGATGGCTGGGAAATGGTCAGGCCTTAGGAAAATTAAAATGTAAATTATATTTTTTTCACTCTGCCAGCTCTAGCAGTAGTAGGGCTGATGCTTAGTGTGCCCCAGAAGAGACTTTAAATGTTATGTATAACACTTCCCGATTTAAAAGACACGTACACTTGGCTTGAACGGCAATAAATGTGAAAGCCATAATTCAAGTGGAGATGTGTGAACCAGGAAAGTAGAAGTTCTTTAAGTTTGCTTGACAACCCTCTCCAACAATCCCAGCTCCTTTTCCGCCAGGCAGCTTTCTAGGCTCTCTGTCCCTAGCCTGTAGTGTTGCACGGGGTTGTTGGGACCCAAGGGCAAGACCTGGCACTTCACCTTGTTGAACCTCATACAATTGGGCTTGGCAGATCGATCCAGCCTTTTCAGATCTTCTCTAGAGCCTTCTTAGAGATGAAGGAGTTTTACTTTCAGAAGATCAAACACGTAAAAACAAGAAACAGCCTTTTGCTTTCCCCCCATTTAAATGGCACGAAAGTCTCCAACTCTATAGGACCTATTTGTATATTCAACTGCCCATGAAGGGGGAGATCCATCACACCAAGTTTACCATAGGAAGTCTAAAATGAGAGCTTCCTAAAACACAAAAATAATGCACAGGTTCTTCCAATGACATCAACCTAGAAGGCAGTGAGAATGTGCAAATGGGTTTGAATAAAATAAGAAAATCTCAATTGTCTTATAAAACTAAATGAACTTTCTTGAAGTTCAAGTTACCAGAAACAAGAAGGAAAAAATGTGGAAAAGTAAGAAAAACACCTGCTTTAATGAGACTTGCTAAAAAAACTGTAGAACCAATAGATTTTTCTGAATGAACACTATGAACAATCTAGCAGCTTCTTACTCTCGATTAGTCATACCCAAAAAGGTTAGCTTTGATACATTAATATAAGTCAGACCAAATTTCAGGTAAATTTTCCCTCTGTGTTTCATATACATAGATGTGTCTGTGAAGTGAGAACACATCGTTCCATTGATACAAGTGAATTTAATTATGGAAAATCAATCAGGGCTCTTTGTTTTGTTTTGTTGTTTCTGGTGTATTTTGTTGGGTTTTTTTGTTTTGGTTTTTTTTTTTTTTATTACTAATAGTTCAAAGCTGTGCCTGGGGAGGTTGGAACTTGACATAAGGAAGCATTTCTTTACTGAGAGTGTAGTCAAATCCTGGGACAGGTTCCCTAGAGAGGTGGTTGATGCCCCAAGCCAGCCAGTATTTAAGATGCTTTTTCAACATTGCCATTAACAACAAGCTTCAACTTTTGGTCAGCCCTGAACTGGTCAAGGAGTTAGACTAGGTGGTTGTTGTAGGTCCTTTCCAACCGAAATATTCCATTCCATTCTAATCTAAAAATAATCATTAAAAGTTTTTATATTAAAAAAAAATTAACCCCTCCAAACACTAACTTATCATTATTGTACACAATTAATGAATTATACCCCAAAAAAAACACTAACTCTGGAGAAAAATTCTTAAGATGTGATTTGGGATAGGTAATGGTCAGGAATCACATTATGGTCAAGAATAGTCTCTAGAGAACAGTATCTTGAAAGCTTGAGCTCACAGTTCCTTAAACCTTTGCAAGCCTCTTCCAGCTGAAACGTAACTTTAATCAGGAATTCTGCTTATGCATCTTCTTCATATTTCTCTCTTCTACGGAATGTAATATAAGGCTTGATGTTCATGTAGAAAATGCCAATATTATTCTTTTTAAATTTGCTATGCAATATACTTCACACAGAAGTACTATACGACACTTGCAAAAAAAAGGAATATGTTGAAATTATAGTGTTCTCCCTATCTTTAGACTCATGCTCCTATATTGTGTACAAAGACTGTGTTTGGATAGAATGAGCAATGGAAGTTTTGATCAAGAGAATAACAAACTAAATTGAAACCACATCTTTTGTCCACCCTCATGTGGAGTCAACAACTCCCACACATCCTGCTTTTCACTCATAATAATCTCTTCCACTTTCATAGCAGAACTCCTCAGTTAACACAATATGCTCAAAGGCAGCACATGACAAAATTACTTGTTTTATTAAAACATATCTGAAAAATTTGCTGTAAACTTGGTTATTTTCATAGACATCTTGTAATCCCAAACTACTGAAATTAGGAATATGCTTCTTCATTTTTTTCAGCAATTATTTACCTTCTTTGTTCATCAAGAAGCATTTTCCCTAGTGAATTGACCCCAGATGACTCATGCTTCTCAAAGATGTTTGGCAGAAAGATGCCAAAGCAGCTTACACTTTCCAATAAAAAAAAAGATTATAAAATTCGAGGGTTGAGAGCACTCACAGATTCTAGGGGAAGATGTTGCCTGACATACTCAAACAGAAATCCACAGATAGCAGAAAGTAGTTTGTACAAAGCTGAGTTTTCCATAAATTCACTTGTTCCATTACTGCTCTTTTTATGGAAGGAGATAAAATAAAATCCTCCTTGCATTCACTAAAAAAACAAAGCTAAAACAAGCTAAAGAGTCAGAAACTGACAGTAACAAGAAGCTATAAATTATGTGCCCCCATTGTAAAATATCACTTAGATATTCCACTGATAGAGAATACAATGAGATGTTGCTTGGTTATTTAATTACATCCAAAAAATCCAGGGATCTTCAAACAAGTCAGTAATTATTAAATTTTCACTCATGATTTATTATTCTATCATTTTGTTTTGACATGTTTTCATTCCAAATGATAATGAAACTAAAAGAAAAAACACTTCTCTGCAGGATTGTTTTTTTTACAGCATGATTTGAATCTGGGGATTCCAAGTTACTTTAAAAACACTCTAAATTCACACTAAAAGTTGACTGCACCTTCCTCAGACAAAACCAGACACAGTGCATGTCTAAACTGAGAAACATAAAAGAATCATCAACTGTATTGTTAGGATACATTTAGTCACAATGCTGCAATTAACTTTTTTAGACCAAGTTCTTCTAAATAAACAGTTTTTAAACAAACTGTTTTCAAGTCAAATATCTATACTTGAGACAGTGCAAGAAGTACAGTAGTAATTTAATATTGTTTCATGCTTTTTGCTTTTTCGTGGTGTTGATACTTACAACTATGTGTTTAAATATCTTGTGTTTCTTCATATCAGTTGGCCAAGAACTGCATAAGGCATTGCAAAAGGTGAGATGGAGACCAACAGCAAACAGACCAGGGATGGTTACTCGGAGAGACTTGCATTTGTAGAGCATCAGAGAGACAAAGTAAAGGACCTCACACATGAGAACAAAGTATTTAATACTAATTCTAAAATCTGTTTACAAAAATTAATTTGGCAGCCTACTTTTTTTAGATTCAACACTGGAAACAGAGCTTGATTAAAACAGTTCAAAAGAGCTAGAAATCTGAATTCAGTCACTTCTCAATGAGAAAGTTGTTTTGTGATTTTTTTTTAAAGAGAATCTGAGCAAAGGAACTGTGTTCCTTTGTCATAATTAAAAGTAATGCTTCTGTTATCATGTCTGGTCTTATGACTTTGCAAATAACATGCAGCCAATATATATTCCAAACTTGAGGCCCGGTAGGTAAAATACTTACTATTGCTGACACAATATAAAGCTGCCTTTCAATACCTGTGAAAAATCAAAAGCTCATGGAAGATTTCACAGGCCACTTGGAATTAGATTAGATAATATGGATGTGACTTATGAAATAACTCAGGTAATACCACGTCACTTTTAATTCCTCTGATGAAGTTCTAACATTTTCTATTCTTAATTCTGGAAGCTAAAAAGGGAAAGAAAAACAGTAATTTACTAAAGAACTGTCATCACTTTCCTATTTGAGGAAAACTGAGTGAAGTTCGGCATTGAGACAAACCAAAGATGAAAGTAGATACTAATTTGGAGTAGGCTGATTTGAAATGCAAGGAATAGAGCAACAATTCTATGACAACTTGAGGCAAAATTTACATTTGCCTTGCTTATCCACAAATGAACATGACTGTGAATTCCCCTGGAGACAGCACAAGTCATATTAGCACCCAGCGAGGTGAATTCTTGTACTTACATATGAGGCAGCAGATTTAACAACAGCAAAACCCTGTATGACCATTAGCAGTGTGGTCACTGTGTTGTCATAAGGTCTCATCAAGGCAGACTTGACTAATGTTCCACCAAAGAAGAGAGAACTATGTGGTCTGTACACCCACCTCACAGAAGTTAAAAGAGAGATTTTAATAACGCAAGTGGGAAAAGGAGCCTTTCTGTGTATATGCATGTATACATTTGGGGCACTGGAACTGAATTATAAATCAAAGATGCATCAGTAAAATGTCATAGCAAGAAAGCGTGCTATAAAGTTGTGTCTTTTCAATAAATCAGAGACTAGAGACACTAGAGACTTTTTGCGAGTGAGAAAGGGACTAAAACATTAGCTAGGGACAATTAGACCCCCACATCTTAACTGACATTTTTTCAACACCCTGTCTAGCCCGGTATGATGAATAATCCAGATCCCCTCTGAAACTAGACCTTTACTTACAGAAGGATAATTCTCTTCATCTGATTTTCCCCTCTAGATTTTAATGAGTATTCTTAAGAACTTATTTTTCCCCCTAGTTTTAAAAGAATATTCTAAACAACTCATTTGTAATGAAATATCCCAGTATCAACAACTCTCTGTGTTACAACCTTATTGGTTTAGTGTGTTCTTCCTACAAAGCTGTTCATGCATAAGAGGAAAGAGGACTGATTTCTTTCTTGATGTTTGCCTTTTTTGCCTGTCTTATCACTTGTTTCCCCCCCCCCATCCCCCAAATACTTCACAAAGACAGAATTCCAAAGGTAACTCCACCTGGCACAACTGAAGAAGGTACCAGAATCCCAGACTAGCTCTGTAAGTGAATACTAAAACACATGGGTACTAAGACCAAGAGAGTACCTATGAAACCTTGAATTCTCTGTCATAATACGTCAGGAGTATCCATTAACTCCATATAAACAAACTCAAATCCACTGTCAGTAGCTGTGTTCCGCAGGATGCATACTAACTAAAACTTTTCACCAGTTTGGCTGAAGTAATAGGGGTGGCAATGCCTGAGGATCACCTAGTTTCCAGAAGACCAAACTGTCACCTGACTGCAACAACTGTAGCTTGTCCGGTTTACAAGGAGGTCAACTTTATTTTACTCTTTTCTCTGCTACGTTTGCCACATATTTCCATTGCCTCGTTACCCCCTGCCTATAACACAAGTGCTCATCAGCTCCGAGGCGTCTCTCAATCATATATGTGAACAGAACTATCTCTGAATCTTCTCCAGTGCACTTGTACACTTAATTCAGATCCTAGTGGTCTGCATTTTTTCCTTTGTCTCTTTTCCCAAGACATTCTTCTGAAAACGTCGAACTTTCAAGTTACAGTGCACCTCCCAGAAATGTTCTTCAGTGTTTATGATCACTTTCTGATATAATGGTTTCCTGTGTCTGAATTCTATGGGTCAAATAATTTTCCAAGTAAGCAGCACTACAAGACATTCTTCTTTATGTCCATCTGCTAGGGAAGAACAGAGCAATGGCAAAAGAAAGAGCCTCCTGGCTCTTAATTTCTGGTTTTACTCACTCGGACACCATACCCACAATATTCCAGACAACACATTTTTAGGCTGACTGGCTTTCTTCCTCCTCAAAGAGTTATTGAAACTAGAGTTGTCTTTAGTTTTTATGCATAATTCTTTATGCAGAATAATTTATGCAAAATTTAGGGATCTCACATTCTTAATAAGAATAATTTGATTTCCTGGTAACACATGAGAAAGTTTAAGATTGAAACTTTCAGTGAAAATTTTTTGAGAGATTTATCTTACCTGTAGAACATATGGGTTTTTAGCAAAAGAAATTAAAGTTCACTTTTTCTATTCTGGCAGTTCCTGAATGACTCACTAACTGCAATGACTTCTTTATACCATGGACTTATTCAGCCTGCAAAACTGGAGAGGTTTTGATTGAGTGACTATACTAGAAAGTACTTTGCAACTATTTACAAGACAGAGAAGCTGAGCAGGAGTTTTTTGATATCAAAAATAAGTTCTGGAGAACATCACGGTATCTAAGCGTGGTTCATCTTGGCTGGACTCCAGGTGCCCACCGAGCCACTCTATCACTCCCCTTTCCAACTGGATAGGAGAGAGAGAATAAGATGGAAAAGGACTCATAGGCTGAGATAAGACAGTTTATTAAAGCAAATGAGTAAGTTTGCATGCACAAAAGCAAAGCAGAAAATTACAAGGTTTATTCTCTACTTCCCACTATCAAGCAATGTCCGGTCACTTCCTGAAAAGTAGAGATTCAGCAGGCAACCACTGTAAACAACGTCTGCTGCCACTTCCTCCTCCTTCCCTTAGCTTTTATATCTGAGCTGACATCATATGGTATGGAATATCCCTTTGGTTAGTTTGGGTCAGATGGCCTACTTGTCCCCCCTCTCAGGATCTTGCCCTTGACTGGGGAAGGAATGTTAGAGAGACAGTGCTGATGTTGTGTCAGCACTGCTCGGCAGTAGACACAACACTAGTGTGCTATAAAAACCTTTCTAGCCAACAATGTAAAACACAGCACTGGGAGAGTTGCTATGGGGAAATAAACTCCATCTCAGCCAGGCCCAATACAATAAGTTAGTGCATGTCCAAGTGCATGCTTATTTCTGAAGGTTACTAGAGAATGAGAATGAAGGTGTCACTTATACTGAAATTGCTCACAGGACATTGAGGAGAAAGTAGCTAAAACAGTGATGAAACATATTCCTTTGGCAAAGTACTGTGTGCCTACATGCTATGGAAATTTAACGGGAACTGAGCTGGTAGGAAGACTTCCAGTCTAGTTGATAATTTAAAAAAATCCACAGTAAATAATGAATATTCCCCCCTCATGATATTCTGGAACACAATACATCATCTTAGAAAATGCTTTGATAAACATCACTTACAGAGAACAGGCAAAACAATGAAGCCACTGCATATCACTATAGTGACAGCTATCTGTAGTGCTTACAGTCAGAATTTCTGACACACCTCAGAAGAAACAAGGTATTTTGGAAATACATTACTGTGTTTATTTGATGTAAAATGTCAGCACAGCGCCATACACCACCGCAGCACATGAATGTCAACAAATATAATGTATAATTTCCCTTGAAAGTGCTAATTTGCATGCATAGGTACTTCAGTTGTGGTAGGAGGTCTACGTGCTCTTCTCTACCTGAGCAGAAATATGGCTCAACCTCAGTGGTACGAAATTCTTTGGTAAACTTTATAACCTCATCCCGAACTCTGGTTGTCAGTAAAGAGCTTTTCAGAATGACAGTTTAAATCAAGAAAATGTCACATGTGTATACTAACAGGTCTAATCTTGTCTGTAAATTGATGCCTGTGGTCTTCAGAAACACAGTAAATTGCTGGCAATTTACAATGAGTTCTCACTGCAAGGATAACTTGACTTTTGCACATTTAACAAAACAGTCAAATTATTCATGTATATCATTCAGTGTTTGAGCAATTTTAAGAGTCATTGATTTCAGGAACCTGAAAACCTGACTTTTTACTAGGTAAACATTAATCTTATATTTTACTTTTGCTTCTCAAGACTGAAAGTCTATCTTGGTACAATTTTAGGACTCACTCAGCAAGCATAAGTGGCCATTTATTATTTTTTTTTCAAACACCCAACAAATACAATGGTTTAGACTGACTTTGTATAGTGCTTCAGGTACCTCAGGTTCACTGGTATCTACAACATGGTGATCCAGTACAATACAGCACCCATGTACCTTTCAAAAACACAGTGAAGTCAAGTTTGTTTTCCATGAGTCAAATACCTAAGCAAAGGCTGTCTGGAAAGTGAGGGATAAAAGAAATACACAGAGGTTAAATACACAGCTCAGAGTGAAAAGCAATGGCATGTGTCGGTGAACAGTGCTTTATGGGAAAAGAGCATCACAGCAAACTTTCTTCTACCTTGGTAGATGGATGAGGTGGGACTGCAGATGGGAAGAGGTGTGGTCTATTTAAGGAAGGACATAGTAGGAGAAGTCCTGAATACACACCCTGATGCTCTTCCCAGCATTGTCAGAGTCTTCAAAGGAGCTCCATCCTAACCCGTGAGAGGCCTGTGTGAAACCTGTGACTGCATCCCTAAAAACACATTGTTGAAGTCAAGTTAGCTTTACATCACTGCCCTCCAGGGGTCTTCCTCCTCAGAAAAGGAAACAAAACCCACTCTCTCCTTTATGGTTACTTTGTACACAAGTGTGTTGCTTTTCATTAAATAAATGACTGAGACAACACAGTAAAATTTTTGTCTAATCTGTATGATCAGGTTTTCAACGCATTTTCCTTTAGCCATGTCAGTTCATAGGTCTCAGAAGAAAGTCAAGAACTTTAAAATTTTAACATTTCACAAAATGAAAACCTACTTCTTTCACCTAAAAATTCTGTCTACCAACAGCCATAGGCATAGAATAATAATACCATGGGCAGCAGAATAATGCACAAGTATTGAAATACTATATTTTGTTTGCAGTACTATGAATAGTTATTACATAATACCTTTTGTTCATCCTCTTGCAACTTGTAAACCCCTGTGGTTTTTCATCTACAGTGCAACCTGAATTAAACAGCCACTCAGTGGACTGACAAAATAATCTATTAAGGCAAGTGGAATTACAAGTAAATGCAGTGATAATTCTGTTAGAAAGAACACAAACCTGTGAAACATTAAATCATACTTATTCGATGCATCAACTTATTTTACTGTTAGCAAAACACTTAAATACAGGAACACATTTATATTTCCATGTTAATAAAGGGTCTCAAAAATGCAAGTACTAAATTAAAAGACAAGTTATGTCAGAAAGATTATTTATTACACTATTCACAATCTTGGTGATGTGATGTAGCAGGACAAACTGTAATGGCTGTGCCACAAAACATAAGAAGCAACATATTGTGCACTCTTTTTCACACAAACCTCAACTAATACTAGTAGACTACTGATTTCTTTGCATCTGAACCCTTTTTGGGTTCTAAGAATGGCTTTAATACTCAATGATTTTTATTCTCTTCTATAAGGAGAATATGTTTTTTAAAACACTCAATATTTCAGAGATGCACTGCAGATGTTTGCTTAAAAAGAAAAGAAACATTAACACAAATTTCATACATCTACATATCCTCTCTGACTTTTTCTGACTCCAATTCCTTGAATTTCTCTCACCTGGGAGAAGTTACAAAGCAAGAGCACATCAGAATCCCAGAAGAGTTTCCACAGTAATATATACAAGATCAATACAAGCAAATGCAACCTAGATGACTTGAAAATGCTGTTAAGAGATACTATTAGACAAGATTGTAGTGTGCATAATATACAAACAGAAAAATACAGATAGACCAATACATGAACATTTATTTCATAGATTGTATATCAAATCTTAGCATTTCAGCTTTATTGCACAGGACAAGGTTTTTTTATATGATGAATACTTAGGGTTTGTTTCAGCTTTTATATTAAAGCGCCCTCCCCTTCCCAAACTTTTTGTATGAGAAGTGGAGAGGTCTATGGATCGCCTCTTATTTTAATGCTGATTCTGCAACTACTTAAATGCATAGTAAGCAAGTAAGTAATTTTATTGAGTTTAATGAGACTACTCATGCATTTTAAGTTAATTTTGTGTCTGAAGCAGCAGAAAATCCCCCCATACAGAAATCTAAGTAGTAGGAATACACAATGTTACAGGACAATAACCACTGTAATTTGCACACACTACCAATGTGCTTTAGGCTATAGCAGCTTGTTGGGTGTGTGATGCTTTCACTGTCTTTCTGAAGCAGAGGTTGTGCATGGGGGAAGGCTGTGGATGTGTCTATCTGGACTTCAGCAAAGCCTTTGACACTGTCTCCCACAGCACACTCCTGGAAAAACTGGCAGCCCACAGCTTGGACAGGGGCACTCTGTGCTGGGTTAGGAACTGGCTGGAGGGCCAGACCCAGAGAGTGGTGGTGAACGGGGCTGCATCCAGTTGGCGGCCGGTCACCAGTGGTGTCCCCCAGGGATCAGTGTTGGACCAGTCCTGCTTAATATCTTTATTGATGATCTGGATGAGAGGACTGAGTGTACCATTAGCAAATTTGCAGATGACACCAAGCTGAGGGGGAGTGTCGATCAGCTGGAAGGCAGAAGGGCTCTGCAGAGGGACATGGACAGACTGGAGAGTTGGGCTGATTCCAGTGGGATGAGGTTCAACAAGGTCAAGTGCCAGGTCCTGCAGCTGGGCCACAACAACCCCCTGCAGCGCTACGGGCTGGGGACAGAGTGGCTGGAGAGTAGCCAGGTAGAAAGGGATCTGGGGGTGCTGATTGACAGGAAGCTGAACATGAGCCAGCAGTGTGCCCAGGTGGCCAAGAAGGCCAATGGCATACTGGCCTGGATCAGGAACAGTGTGGCCAGCAGGGGCAGGGAAGTGATTCTTCCCCTGTACTCAGCGCTGGTGAGGCCACACCTGGAGTGCTGTGTCCAGTTCTGGGCCCCTCAGTTCAGGAAGGATATTGAGGTGCTGGAGCAGGTGCAGAGGAGAACAACGAGGCTGGTGAAGGCACTCGAGCAAAAGTCCCATGAGGAGAGGTTGAGGGAGCTGGGGCTGTTTCGTCTGGAGAAGAGGAGGCTCAGGGGAGACCTCATCACTCTCTACAACTACCTGAGAGGAGGTTGTAGCCAGGTGGGGGCTGGTCTCTTCTCTCAGGCAACTATCAGTAAGACAAGAGAGCACAGTCTTAAGCTCTGCCAGGGGAGGTTTAGATCGGATATTAGGAAGAAATTCTTTACAGAGAAGTAGTCAAGCATTGGAATGGGCTGCCCAGGCAGGTGGTGGATTCACTGTCCCTGGAGGTTTTTAAGATGAGACTGGATGTGGCACTTAGTGCCATGATCTAGTAACCTCAGTGGTAGTGGATCAAGGGTTGGACTTGATGATCTCAGAGGTCCTTTCCAACACGGTTGATCCTATGATTCTATGATATTAAGAACACAGGAAAGACTCCTCAGTAAAGGAAAATATATTTGTTCAGAGAGAATACAGAGAGAATGGCTGCAGAAGCTCTAGGTGAATGGCACCTGGAGTTTCAGGGGTTAATAAGGTAAGGACTATTCCAGGTTCATATCTATGATGCTTTGGATGAAGGACAGAGACTGGGATGCGATAAAAAATTATCTCTTTCTCTTCTTTTCTACTGTGGTCTTTCTTCTGGTTTCACCTAAAGACAACAACTAGAGGCACTAGACAGCTCCTTCTGTCCTCTATTCTGGCTACCTTTTTTCATGTGCAACAGCACACATATACAAGAATCTAGTTAAGAAAGATTCATCCTTTGTGAACATTTCTGCAGCCAGTGGGTGAAAAAGCTTTCAGTGTCAGGTAAACAAACACACACATATACTAATTGTGTCAGCCTGTTCCTCAAAAAAAACCCCAAAACAAACAACAGAATAAAAATGGAGAAAAGTTTTCTGTCAATATAAATTAGAATATATATAGTAAAGAATCTTTAATGATGAAGAAAAATAAGTCAGGTAGAATCCATGCTAGCAAAGTTAAAGACAGTAAGAAATTGTTCATTAAGCTTATTAGGAACAAAAAGAAAATATAGAAATGACCTAGACCCCCTAATAGATGTTTACTGTGAATTCTTTAAAGAGGCATAAAAGGCAGACACCTTTAATACATGCTTTTGTTCTTTCTTTCTTCGTAAACAACAGAATGACAAGAGGAAGAAGAAGCATTTTCTAAACCATTAGTAAGAAACCTACCAATTTCTAAATCGTTTGCAGTCTTTAGGCCTGGACAACTTGCAATTACACGCAAGCTTTGGATGTTGAGATCCATAAATGCAAATAGGCTAATTTTAAAAAAAATCTCTGGAACTGCATGAGACTGAATAATTTTAAAACCTATATAAGGTTCAAAAAATGCACATGCAATGTTTCAAGGACTGTTAATCTTGTCCCAAACTAAACAGGGGAAAGATGACTTAAAAACAGAAGTTTGAGAACCAGCAAAAGCAGCATAATTTATGTCAGTCAATAAAATATCTTAAGACATTAGGATCTGTTAAACAAACTCGATTTCATTGTTTTAAGAGGTTAAAAGTTGAGTTGATAGAAGCAGCTGCAAGAAGATAATAGACATCTATAAAGCATTCACAAAACATTCTTACTGAAAAAAAACTCAATGGTAGTACATTTTAATGGACTGAAAATTAAATAGATTGAAAACTAGCTAATTAACATAGTTATCAATGGAAAATCATAGCTGAATAAGACTCTTTCTAGCAGGACTCCCTTGGGATTGATGTAAGGTCTGATGTTATTCAACATTTTCATCAGTGATCTAGAAGTACATATAGAATCACTCCTTGTAGTGGATGTATTAGCAGATGACACAAAGAGAGGGAGGAGGGTAAATAATGAAAAAGCAGGCAGCTGTACAGGGCCATCTGGACTACTTGGTAAGCTGGGATCAGCAAAACAAAATCTGTTAAACTATAGGCACAGTCAAAATTATATAGCCTGGAGGCAGGAAATGCAAGGAAGATAACAGATCTGTAAAATGCATTATAGAAAACAAAATCTTTGGATAAAAGTTAATATGATCCTGGAATACTTAAGCAAGCTGCCTTGTTACACATGTGAAAAGTGGTCTTACTTAGACATCTAGAAATTAATATCCTAGGATACTGATGGCATTACTAACATCGACGAACATTTTAAAACTCTCTAACAACCTTTTAAAACTGTTTGCTTATTTCATGTATAACAACCACCTATGTGTCCCAAGCATATTTTAAGATGTAGACAATTTCACAAATATTAGCATACTGTATCAGATTGAAGCAAGAAGCTTTCAAGGAAAATGATACCACAATATGATTAAAATTTTTTGTAGGAAATTTCAGTTTTAAAACTATAATATAAAGTATATTTTTACTTAATTGGGTAGTCGATTTATAGAAGCTATGCAAACTAAATCTAAAGTAGATAAAAATATCAAGAAGTTCTAATTAAAAAGTGATTATTAAGAAATTTGTATCACTGTTTTTTTCTAAAAGAACTATTTACATAAACTGTGCTAATTCTGCAGGGTACAAAGTGCCTACATGCCTACAACATTTAACAATAAAAATAGTTACTTCACGTGAAAAACAAGACATAAGGATGGAAGATACCCTGAAGAAAATCATAGTTGCAACTCAGGGTAGACATGAAAATGTTCCTAACAAATCATGAACTCTAAAGTTAAACAATGTACAAGTGTATTTGAGATGAAGATTTAGTGAAAATCAGTTCCTTCACAGCTGGACATTCAGCTTTTTTTCCTCACTGACTGTAGTCTTTTATCCAACAGTCCACCTTTGAAGTGAAAAAATAAGAAGCTCTGGTGAACAGCCTGGTAACAGATGAAGAGAAAGAAACACAATTTAGTCAAGACGAGATGCCAAAAAGGAAAATAATCTGTCCTGGCAAGTTGGCCAGTAGTTTGGTCATTTCTGATCCAACTGAGGAAAATTTCTAAACTGAATAAAATGAAAACTGAAAAAAATTAAAATGTCATTGATAATTCACAGAAAGTAAAGGTAAAATCAATCAACTGTGTCATCTGCTGCAAAAAAGTAATTTCAGGTTTAGGAATAACATCTATGCCCCTTGAAGTAGAGCTAGACAGAGGTTTCATCAGGCAGTTCAAGCGAGTTCAAACTGTCTTAGTGTAAAAAACGTCCAGGCCTTCAAATGTCTTTGAGATAAACAGGGAAAATCATCAGCCTAAACTCTCAAATCAAACCTGACCTCTTGATCTACCAAAGGAGATGAAAAAAAAAAAAAGAAAAAAAAAAAGAAGAAAAGATAAAAAGAAAGAAACTGCTTCCAAGCATGTGAAACAGTAAGACAAAAACACAGAGCTGTAGTTCTCAGCAGATGGGTATAATATATTCTCCCCCTTCAATGGAATAGCTCTTCCAAAACAACATCTTAAAGAACTTTTACAGGCTCTTTAAAGATATAAGCAGAGAGGGAATCTAAGTGTACAGAATGCAATGCTGGTATAACACAATCAAATTACTCATAAGCAGCATTTGCCCTTGGAAGACAGTGCTGCCATCACTGTGATTTGTTTTCCAGCATTTCTGCCTTCCCCATTTGACTGAATAGGTCAAGAAGACCCAGCATTATTCCTGGTATAGTAAAGCCACTCTGACAATAAACCTCCTAGCAAAACAAAGGGCAGAAGGGCAGCTAAATCCCCAATAGGATTCTCTCACTCTTTCCCCATTAATCCAAATGGAAGAAGTCTGCTCAAAGGAATTCTGATACTCATGAATAATAAATTCAGTCACATCATCAACATGAGCAAGAAATTTCCCTGAAGGACAGCTGAAAAAGGAAAAGAGTATAATGATCTAGACAAGGAACAATCCCTCCAATTCCCTTGTGCAATTGAAAAGGAGTTCTCAAAACCCATTCACCTTACAGAGGTTAAATAAATTATTACATGGAAAGCAAATTTAGGAGGTAAACTTGCTCCAAGATTCAAACTGCAAAGATTAAGAGACTACTTCCTATGACCTTACAGAATCAAAAACCGTCTTCTAATTAAAACAGATTAACACAACACAAACATTAATCATTCTACAAAAGAAGAAAAGACTGCCAAAACAAACATGTTGAAAATTCATAACCTTCATACCCAAGGTTACGCTAGTGAACTAACTAGAGGTTTTCTTGTATGCTGAAGCCTTCAAAAGAAATGAATACCATGAGCAAAGGCAGGGACACTGCCTTTATTGTTCACCAAGAAAGAACGACTCAATAGGAGCTGAAGTGCAAAATTTCTTCCTTCCAGATAGCCTTTTGAAATATGACAAGGTTTGTAAAAATCAAAGGCAAAATTACAACACCAGATACCTGTACCAAAGTAATTTAAGGTGGATTTTAACTCAGAAAGTTCAAGATTATGCACGTCTAATGTGCCAAGACACTATAAAAGTGTAAAGAACCAGGATAACTTTGAGTGGATACAGAGGATCTGTGTAGTTTCCAAAATCTTCTTTGTCGTTAATGTAGATCTATGAAAAGTAAACCAAGTTTGTATCCTCCCTTGCTTTTCCTCTAAATTAGAGTTCATGAATCCCAAAGGATGTAAGTAGGGTTGCTTGAGTGATGTCAAGAGATGAGCAATCACCTGCTTCTTATATTATTTTTCCAAATCAAAGGTAGGTCCATATTAACACATCTATCTAAATAATATCTACAGGGGGTCTGGAAAGCCTGGATTGATGGGCTGAGGACAATTTTATGAGGTTCAACAACGCGAAGTGCCAGGTTCTGCCCTTGGCAACAACCCCAGGCAGCGGGCAGAGTGGTTGGAAAGCTGCTCTGTGGAAAAGGGCTTGGGAGTGCTGGTCAACAGCCGAATGAACATGAGCCAGCAGTGTGCCCAGGTGGCCAAAAAGGCCAATGGCATCCTGGCTTGTATCAGAAATAGCACGACCAGCAGGATCAGAGCAGTGATTGTCCCCCTGTACTCGGCACTGGTGAGGCCGCACCTCAAATCCTGTGTTCAGTTCTGGGCCCCTCACTACAAAAAAGACATTGAGGTTCTGGTGCGTGTCCAGAGGAGGACAACGAAGCTGGAGAAGGGTTTGGAGTACAAGTCTTATGAGGAGTGGCTGAGAGAGCTGGAAAAACGAAGGTTTAGGCCAGGCCTTATCATTTTCTACAACTACCTGAAAGGAGGTTTGTACCAGGTGAGAGTTGGTCTCTTGTCCCAGGTAACAAGTGACAAGATAAGAGGAAATGGTCTCAGGTTGTCCCAGAGGAGGTTTATATTAGATATTATTTCTTCACTGATAGCGTTGTCAAGCATTGTAACAAGATACCCTGCTTCCACCTGGAAGTGGTGGAATCACAGTCCCTGGAAGTGTTCAAAAAATATGTCAGTGTGGTCCCTGGGGACATGATTTAGGGTGGACCTGGCAGTGTTAGGTTAATGGTTGAACTTCATGACCTTGGACAACTTTTCCAACCTTAGTAATTCAACGGTTCTTTGATTATGAAGCCCCATAAGAAGCATGTGGAATACTTCAGCATCATAATTTCTGGGAAGAACTTCTTCAGATTCTACTATCACAAACAATAAACCCTCTGTACTTTCATCAAGGTCTCAGACTGTCTTATGTGCAAATTAGTACAAAAAACTTACTTAAAACTACATTTTCTTCCTAACAAGGATTGTCTTCAAATGGAAGAAAAAAGTCCCGGCAAACAACCTATGAATCAGTGTGAAACTCCCTTCAAAACAGTAGAACTGTTTTCAACCTGGACATCAAGTGCTAATATTTATCAGACTTATGAAATGACAGATTTCCTCATAACTAGGAAGAACTCCTTACTTGGCCAATGTAGGAACTAAAATTCCAAGGAATAAACTATGTCAGAAATGCAGTGTATAGAAGTTATTAGCAAAAAAACATCAATTTGACCTTAGCAGGCAACAAATAAAGCCCACACTAGCGCTAAAAGAAGTATACTGTCTTACATAAGGGTCAAAATCTGTACACAGCAGTCACTCATCTCAGTATTTAGACAGTTGTTGGACAGACAGCAGATGTGATTGATTCAATGTCTAAACCAGAATATGATTAAAGAAGTTACCAAAATATCTTTCATTGTGGTTTTTCAGGACATCATGTTTACAAAGACGAATATCAAATCACAGCAACAGTATTCCCATTTCTACAAAAAGAACTAGTTAATCACGACAAAACAGATTCAAATGTCAATAAGTAGATAAAATAATAACCCAAGCAATGAAACCTAGGTTCACCCTTACATGCAGATGAGTGTGTCATACTTGCTTACAGCCAAACTACAGCTCAGGGAAATTTCCCTTTCTCACTTCATGAACAATTCAACTTATGCCAGAAACACAAGGTAGATGAGTAGATGGTTCTTCCTGCTCTTACATTCTCTTGTTCCTTATTCTCTAAGTTCTTGTTCTACATGTAAATACCCAGTCCTTTATCAAGCTTTGCTGTGTGCTTCAGTCACAGATATACCATAGGAACTCAGGGTTTACCCTCTCCACGTCACTAGCCATTGCAGCGCGCATTCCTGAATCACAGGACCAAGTTCAGACTGGGACTGCATTCACACTTCTTTTTCATATCCAAAGGTGTCTTAAGAGAAATTTTGCAAGCTACTTGAGTTACTTATCTTCTCATTATGAGGCTACACTTAGCTTTTTTTTTTCCCTTTGAAAAATCTTCAAGATCCTAGAAATTAAGCCAATGAACTCAAACAAATATGCATGTGATATTTTCATTAACAGATTTGTCTGTTAGCTCTTAGCTAACCAGATATGATATATCCATTATTCCCAAAGTAATTTAATATTAATGGATATTAAATGGATTATTAAAAAAAGCCACAGAGATATTACCTTAGTTATTTAAACCAATGAAGAAGATAGGGGCCTACCCTGAAAATATCATATTAGAATTTAGCATCAAGGGATTATAGAAGAACACCAATTCTGATTGAAAAATCCATTTTAATGCTGCTCATTTTATATAATATAATGAACCACTGTAAATGTCACATGAAAGGGATGTAAAACTCAATTTTTGCACCATCTGGAATGTACTCCTGATTAAGTTGTTCAGCAGTGTGATAGTATCACCTAAACAAACTAATCAACATCAGAATGACACATTTTGCAGTTTTAGTGGCATTTATCTGTGTCCCATTTGTTCCACACAATTTTTTTTTTTTTCCAGAATGACCTTATGCTCAAATTGTGGCATGAAGCTAGCTGAATGTTAATTCTCCTTTCAAGGGTAAGTATGTATTTCATTAAATCTTACACAATGCTACAGCTTTACACAATAAACAGGGTGAACAGCAGATTACGTTTGGAACATGAAATCAGGAACATCAAAGTCTCTTCAGCTTAACAATCAGAAAGCCTCTTCAGCTAAAACAGAACCCTTTGAGGCTATTCCATAGTCGAAAATTTTGAACTGGAGGAATGTGCACTGATTTCAGTATTACAGTACTAATAGATTCATACATTTCTGCTCTTCGATTTCCTTTTATTTCTTTTCTTTTTCTTTTTTAAGAGAGCACATATTAAGTCTTCTTTTTAAAGTCACCTTTTTTGTCTGAGAAATGCAATTTGCAAATGAAAAGAAAATGCAATTTTCCATAGCTTCATCATTATAAATTTACAGTTCTTAGATAACTCTTCTCTAACTTTTCACAAAAACAGCTATTGTATTCTATATAGATACTACCACACAGTTTCTGCTCCTGCACGTACTGATATCAGTCTAACACAACATCAAAAAATACTATTTGCAAATACCATTGAAAGGCACCCCACCAACATGCTTAATCTCTGATTAACAGTACCTAACACCAGCCATGGCCAGAGCTATTATTTTGAAGTGCTGAAATGCTGTGTCTCTTCAATATTACACTGCATAACTTCACAGTAAATTGGTTTCCAGGTTTATTGCCAAAGTAATTAAAAATTCAAAACGTGGCCATTTGAACAGGACATTATGGAAAAGTATTAAATACAATTGAACATGAAGATTATTTCTTTTTATGGTGAGAGAGCAGCAGGATAGGAGGAATAATTTGAAAAACTTCTTAAAAAAAAAAAACAAAACAAATTGTTATTTATGAGAGCTGGTTCAAAGAATGAGTGAAGGCCAAAAGGGTTAAAAGGATTATACAATGCAAGCATTAAAACTTATATTGGGTCTGTTTTCCTTTGTTTTTAGATTAGCTTAACTGTACTTAAGTACTATTTCATTAGAATTCCTCCTTTTTCCATGTCAGTGAAGATTCTGGAACACTACTTTCAAAACAATAATTTTTTTAAACCCTCTGGGAATAATAAGGTTGAGGAATGAGAAGGAGGAGGTGAGAGGGTCCAAACCTAAAAGAAGCAAAACCAATCTTTTCATCAGGTTTTATTTCTGCAAGTTGAATTTTACTAGGGCATACACTAGGAAGAGATTATATTTTACTACTGCTATAAACCCAGTAATTTGTAACGTCTAGAAATCGAAGAATGCCTACAGCTACATCCAATGTTTTAGCACATCTCAGCTGGTAGCAGCTGAAGCAAACAAACATGCAGTAGAAAGATAATAAGAAGTCAAAGGGTATGTAGCCTCCCAAGAGAGATGGTGACCAGGTGGAAGTGATGATGAGTCAGAGGTGTGAGGGAGGAAATTCTCAGCTGAGCTGTACACGAATGCATGCACCAGGCACAGCAGAGAAGAGATACGCTATTTTCACTCTCGCTTTGTTCACAACAAAGTCAATGATTTGTGTTCAGCTAAAAATCCATCAACAGAATAGAAAGCACATGAGTTTTGCCTGTAACAGAAGTCTAATCTCTACCAGGAGTGAGCAGCAATGACAGTGTTGCCTCTCACTTGGTGTCACACAGCTGAATACCAAAACCCCACCTGTAAACACCCACCTGCTGTCAGCCTCCTAGGAGAGGAGTCCCCTATTTTCTGTGTCCCTCCACACTTGCTGGGGGGAAAAAGCCAGAGACACCTCAAACTCCCCATATAGAAGGATGCTCCTGCTAAAGTGAGTGAATTAGTGACTTGATTGAGATGAGGTTTTGAGTCTTCAACTTGAATTAATTTTTTTAAATTTAAACACTCCTATCCTAAACCTTCCACGGACACTAACTTGGACTTTTATCTTGACAGAGGCTTGTTTCTATAGACAAAAAATAGTGGGGCAGAAGAGTAATCCAGTAGTAAATTTTTGTAACAGCTTTAGATCCTATTCAGTGCCTGTATTATAAAAAAGCTTTTCCTGACCTCCAACAAAATCTTCTTTGCCACATGCTCAGCAAAATATTTCTTGCTCTTCCTCCCAGTGGATATGAAACAAAAATCTGATCACATTCCTTCACACAAAAGTCACTTGCATGTGAGTAGATCTACAATGACCTACCTCCAATCTTATGCTTTGACTAAGGAAGTCCTTCATCTATTGATTTTCCATGTAGGTTTTATGGATGCTGCCAACTTTGTCCACAAGCTTTTTGGAGTGGGCAATTCCATAGAGCTAATTATGATGCTAATTGCACCAAAATAATTGTCCCTGTTTTTTCACTTACATCAGCACAAGCCAGTATGAGAATCACTTTTTCTTCCATACTTTTGGCCCTAAATTCAACCAATGTTTATGCTCTCATTTCACATTCAAAAAAAAAAAAAGAGACACAAGCCCCAGAATATACCTTTACATCTCTATTAATACAAATTAGCATTGGCTCTGAGCTTAACTTACTCCATTTGAGATGATTAGATGTAATTGCACCACAATTAAGGATTGACTGACATGCACCAGATGGAATAAATTGGATTTCGGAAGTAGCCAGTACAAAATCCACACAATTAGCCTTCCTTCTGAGGACATTTTTTTTTTTTTAGAAAAGACTACTATGTTTCCATTCTCACAGTATTTTAATAAGTAAATTATTAGTCCATTTTATTCTCTGATGGAAGAAATAACTAATTTTGTCAGAGTTACAGCTCTATCCTCCAACTAGAGATCCATATAATAACTTTGCCTATAGTTCTGTCTCCTGCCTAATAAAGTTGGATGGGAGCCCTACAGCCTTTGAACTTCCATTGAAAAAAGTAAATATTACTAGGAAAAAATACATGAAAAATATTGTTTATTAAATAACATAAGCAAAATTTCCTTTGGCTTCAGGGACATTGGAGAGCTCACATTTAACTCGTAAATCTAAGGACTAGGTAATAAACACTAGAAGTAGTTTCCTATTGAATATACACCTGTGTGTCATAAAAATCCTTGGCCAAAAAAATAAAAGTCAGTTGACATAGAGCTCAATTTTGAGAGCTAAACTGAAAGTAATCCAAAATGAGGCAAGGTTCATGACGAAGAAGCACGTCATGAAAAAGCCATGCAAAATAAGCAGAAATATCATAGCAAAAGAAAATATCTCATTAATGTTGCCCAGCAGTTTAGGTAAGGTATATCAAACAACTAGGAGAGGTGTACACAGTACTAGAATGTTGCTATGCATTTACTGAATAAAGGTTTCAACACATGAAAAGAAATGCCAGTAATTCACAATAACACAAGCAGTAGTAGAAAAAATAGTCTATCAAAAAGTATCCATTGAAAATGATAAAAACAAATGAACACAGCTATTTTCATACTGAATCTGAAAAACTGGAGGGATATAAACAATAGAATTATTAACTGTACACTTGAAGCAAATGAAGTCTCCTTGGTACAGGAGTACATAAAAGCATGTATTGCTGGGGATGAAGGGCTGTCTTATACACATTAGAAGTTATATGGTCAATATTTAAGCACATACAAAACTTCAGAAAAACAGTTTGTGTTTGTGTTTATATGCTTTAAATTGTCCTTAATCTGGAATATGACAATTCGTACATACTTTCCTTTCAAGACCTAGAATGAGATTATAACAACTAATGAGCTCACATATGGATGTACCAATCCGTCATCCTGCAGTTAAGGATTAAAAGGTCATTGTATATTAACAGCTTTGTTTCTCTCATACAGGATGGTTAACACTAGAAATTATGCTTTTAATTTCATACAAGTAGTAGATGAAAAAAGACAGGCAAATTTCATTTTTTGTATGGAAGTTTTATCACTGCTAAAATCAGAAAAAAACCCTAAGTTTACACAAATAAAAAAATACATATATGGGTATATTTCTTTTATTTCTGATCAAATACAATTTCTTTAAAACTGATAAAAGCATTCAAATTTTATTTGCACATCAACGTAAATGAAAAAGAAGCTTGACCTATATGTTTTTTATAAGGTAGTTAAGGAGCCTTTGCTCGTTAGCTTTCTGTTGACAACAGCTGGCTGTGAGAGAGCTGTGTTTATTTCCCTTTCATACCCGAGATGACTTGAATCTACCATCCTTTTCCCAGGAGATTGCCATAATCACCATACTGTAGCTCTTGGGGGATGCTTCCTCTGAAAGCTCTTCTGTGAGGCCTTCTCTCTTTATATAATAAAGTAATACGATATTAATTGGAGCAGGGACTGAGATTCAAGTGAGTTCCTTGATGATAAGCCTACAGCCATATACAGTCTTTCAGTTCCCATGTTACCCCTCTCCACCAGCTTCCTCCCCTCAGGTCTTACAGTTTGGCCCTCCAGATTATTAAAATCAAACTTTAGTGTGAATTTCGGTATATAGATATGCATAAAAGGCTTCCCCCCCTCCCCAATTACTTGAAAACAAGAAATATGTTTTCAACTAAAAATACACTTTCCATGTCACTCTGATGAAGAAACATCATTGTTTTATGAAAGAATGGAAAGGATCAAGTCACATACATTGCGTTTGACACTGGGAGTGTAGGTGGCAAAAGTTTTCATCATTCTTCACCAAGAAAAGTTTGAAGATCTTGGTCTACTAGATCTACAAACTTTAATCTAAATACCAATCTGCTCCTTAAAAACAATAAAATATCAGCTTACCAAGAAAATCTGAACATTAAGCATTATAATTGAAGGGAAAATGTTTCAAATTTTCACAGTAAAGAACAGGCCTAAATTACCTATGTCCTTATTCTCATTCAACCTTTCCATTAACTGCAATGGAACTTCTTGGCAGAATTCAGTGAATATGCAGAGATCTTCCTCTTGGCTGCAGGAATAAGATCTGAGCAAAATTTCAGCAGTGGTGGGTTTGTATTATGACATTTAAAAAGTCTGTCTGCATTGTGTGCATACTCCATGTGAACATACTGAATTCAAATTCCCATTTATCACTGTATCAAGCTATATTTTCTGAAGCATTCATGACTGAAGACCTAAAAAACACATGGGACTCCAACCAACAAATTACTAATTCTGGTCAGAGCAAATACAAACATGAAAGTGCTTAAAAACAAACAAACCAACAGAATTCCATCATCTGCCAGACAGCACCACGATTTTCCCAAAAGTATGCCAGCAGAAGTTTAAAATTATAATCAATCTGTATACATTTCAGAAACAAAGCTGCTTTTTTTAAAATGGAAAAATAGTACAATAGCAAGAAAAAAAGTGACTATTGCCTGCCAAGATTTCAATATCGAATAAACAGCCATCCTTGAAAAGCTTATGATGGTGTTTTATTTCCCAACCACACTAACATACCTTGATAACAGCCTCTTTCTATCACACTTGACAACACAGGAACATATTAATGGCAAGCAGTGATGAATTTTTTAAGCTAACATCTTGGATAAAATCTGGGTCCCAATTAAGTCACATACAATTTGTAAATACCCAGGATTTTAGGCATATGGTGCAAAAAGACCTCAGTCTCTTGATGGCTTCATCATCTCTAGCATAATTTTCAGAAAGAGCATTAAATGAATCCAAAATTCCATGATTTACTGAACAAGATTCTAGATTCTATCATTACTAACATGGTGCTGACACTCAGACCTTTGACATAATCTATACAAGAGCAGTCAACTTACATGGAAATAATTTTGTGTCTATCACCTTGTTGAGAAAATACTTTTCAGATGTTGTCATTATCAACCACAAGATAAAAACGCCACAAAAATGTTAAGATCAACTGAAGTATATATTAATATATTCTCAACTGCTGAATAATATTTTTACTACTACTTCTCTGCACTGCAATTTGTCATATATGTTAAATAAGAAGAGCTAAAAGTGAAACAGAGGTGAAAGTGGAAGATGCAGGATTTCAATTAATATCTGCTGATTTATAAACCTCTTAAACTAAGGAGGTGATCAGAATCCTTTGAAATCAATGGAAAAACAAATTTTCACAAACTCAGAGGGGTCAGACTAAAGTTTTTGCTTCACTTCCTAGGCCCTTAGGTAAATATATTAGTTATATATAAAATATAAGAGTCACTACAAAAAGAGATGTGGCCCAACTAAATCAAAAAATACAACCTCTTTGTATTATGAGAATGAACAATTACTTCAGGCATTCATCACTTCCATGTGTTGCTCTTCTGTTCATCTAATAGATTTTTAAATCAGAACATACCAGTAGGATCATTTATTTTGATCCTCTGTGAAGTGCACTAATTTCCTCATCAAGCCCAAGACTTCTCATAGCTACATCATATTTGGAGGAAAAAAATTGTTGCAGCTTTTCATTATGAAATTTTATAACCAAAGGAACCTATCACTGAAAGCTTTAATTTTAATGGAATCTCTACCGAGTAAATTAAATTTTATTTCTTATTAAATTAGTTTCACCAGTTTTCTGTTTGTTGTTAGCCAAAAGCGAGGACCTTTAGTGCTAGCAAGTATATAGCTCATAAATGTTTCTCTCTGAACTGAGTGGAGTACACAAATCACGGAATCACAGAATGGGTAAGCTTGGAAGTGACCACAGTGGTCCAGCCTCCCTGCTCAAGCAGGGCCTCCCTAGAGCACATTGCACAGGATTGCATTCTCTAAAAGCATTGCATGAATTAACAGCGATGTAGTTCATATCACTAAATCCACAATCAGTAATGGTGACATTCATTCTAGTAAAAATGCCAGGAGCAGCATGCACCACGGCATACTCTGACTGGAATCATTTAAGTATGGATGTGGTAAACAAAGACTGGTACCACATATGTTCAACTCGAGGATAAAAACCAGCAGGTGTTATATGGAACTCACTGTAGATACAACGCTAAACATAAACTCTGCTAACGTAAGTGCCACCTTGAATGAGCGCACATGTCTCTCAGTAATTCCAGCAAACATTTCTGCTCTAATCAGAGGTTTGAATAAGGAATTGGTGACCTAGAGCACTGAGTGCCATGTAGAAGAAAGTTTTATTAAGATGTGACGAAAGTCATCCTTTGCCATTAGTTCTTTTTTTATAAGGAATTAACATTCCCACTGTGAGACCAATTTGCTCAACAACTTATTACATTGACCTTCTTAGTAATTTTCTTTAGCTCCTTTCAAAGCAATCTTGGAAATTCACACTTTTCATACACACTTGAAAATTCCACCAAAATGACATTGCCTGTTTTTCAACAATCAAAAAGAACCTCAAATTTATAACTGAATACCCTCCCCACCCCTCACCTCAGATAGTACTTCAGAAGGCAACTGTAATTTAGATTCATTGCATTTATGTACTTCAAACCCTTGGCTATTCACTATTAGTGAGAAGTTCAAATGCCAGAGCTCTTGTTGGAGGGGATCCAAAGATCAAACTGTATGTTCAAACAACCACATTTCTCCTCTGTGGTTCCAGTCTTCTAAAATCTGAGACCCTTGCTTTTAAAACACCCTCCCATAAACCTGAAGAAGGATAAGTGACCTACCTTGGAAAGTCCGCCTACTTCCAAATAGAAGCAGATAATGAAAACATTCCAGGTGACCCACAGGGCAGTCCACACCGTGTACTAAACACAAAGCCGGATGAAAGCAAAAAGACAGAAAAATAAAATGTGAAGATGAAAGGACTTCATACTGAGCAGATCAATAATAAAAAAACTGATATCAATAAGCATTGTTCTTCTGGGAACAGCCAAGCACAGAGAGTTCAGAAAAGGCATTCTCCCTACAGAAGTCCCCTAAGAAGCACCGGAAATTACAAATCCAATATTTGTTGCTGTACTAAATAAATACTAATAAAACAGATTTATTCTTTATAGTTTTAGACTATCCTACTGATATCAATTAAGTCCAAAATGCTGACCTAAATACCGGTTTTGGGGTAACCTCTTAATTTTTAAATTATGATTGAGCTCTGTTGCAGGAAATTCCAGAATAACAAAACACTTTAAATAAGCAAATATTGAAATAACATTTAAATATTTTACAAAAATGGAAAAGGAAAAAAACTCACCACCAAATAAAACAGAAGATCTTTTGATCTGATAATCTGGATTTTTTTCTTTTAAACAAATAAGGGTATTTCTGATGTCTCAAGAGTCTTTGACAGTAAAACGTACTTAAATTACATTAATAGCTCACTACCTCTCCAACCCCTCTGCCATGAACGTGATCCTACAAAGCAACCTTAACAGTTATCTCTTCTGGGTTCTCCAATGTCGTATTGGACTCATACTCCACCTACAGCATGAATGGGAGAATAATTTGTCTACCTTAACTCAGCTTGGCTGAGTTAACACAGCACTTTGAGTGCTGTGTCCAGTTCTGCACCCCTCAGTTCAGGAAGGATATTGAGGTGCTGGAGCAGGTACAGAGAAGGGCAATGAGGCTGCTGAAGGGACCAGAGCACAAGTCCTATGAGGAGTGGCTGAGGGAGGTGGGGTTGTTCAGCCTGGAGAAGAGGAGGCTCAGGGGTGACGTTATAGCTCCCTACAACTACTTGAAAGAAGTGTAGCCAGGAGGGGTCAGTCTCTTCTCACAGGCAACCCATAGTAGGACAAGAGGGTATGGCCTTAAGCTGCGCCAGGGGAGGTTTAGGTTGGACATTAGGAAGAAGTTCTTTACAGAGAGAGTGATCAGACATTGGAATGGGCTGCCCAGGGAGGTGGTGGATTCACCAGCCCTGAAGGTGTTTAAGAAGAAACTGAATGTGACACTTAGTGCCACGGTCTAGTAGACAAGGTGGAGTGAGGTCAAAGGTTGGACTCGATGATCTCAGAGGTCTTTTCCAACCTAGTTGATTCTGTGATTCTGTGATCTTTTGTGTCTTAATTGGCAGCACAATAGACTGGCACTATTTCCTTACAGATGCACTGTTTCCTAACATACAGCTGTAAACTATTCCCAATGAACTCTCTGGACAGTCCACCTCAGAAGCATTTTCTGCTTGATGGGCCAAGTGCCCACCCAGCCACAGTGGAGCTACATCCTCCTGAAAAAATGCAATGAGCAGCAGCACTGCCACTTTACATTTACACACTTATAACCTTCACAGCGAAGAACTGCTGTTAAGAGCCCTTGCAAGTCTAATTAGCTGTGACCAGATGAGGGTTAATATGCTACTGTTTTGCTTCAATATAATCATTTAAGCTCAACATACTAATCTACAATATGCTGGATCTCATTTGCATTGCACAGATGCCATCAGTTTGGCTTTCCTGCTCAGTTTTGGGTTATGTTCCCCTCTTCCTTCCCCTCCCTGTGATGTATAATTAAAGGTTCAGGTGAAGGGCATTGAATTTTTCCCCATTTGGATTAACGCCCCATGCATACGGTCATTTCCGTACACCAAACATGTGAACTGCTTTAATATAATTTCTTCTGAGGTATGTAGACAGCTGGGAGATGGCTATGGCCTAAGAAGTAGGCAATTAATAAACAAAATAAGAGTAACACTCCTGGGCAGTTTCCTCTGTCTTATAGAGAAGGGCAGTTGGGCAACTGAAGGATGAGTTATTATAAAACAGACAAAGCTGCCATGGTCTGTGAGCAGTATAATGTCTGCACTATTCATAAGATTTATTTAAAAGATTACATCACATTTTACTACATTTGTTGACTTTGTAGTAACTCATCATAAGCTACTGATTTTCCAGCATTTATCCTCAGAACATTATGTGCAGAGTGTTCAAAATTAATGAACTATTCATACAAGCCAGTTGCTTGTAAAAAGCAGAATTGAGACTATTCAGGAGAATTCACCTTTTTAAGAAAGAATTTTTTATCTGTTCATGAACTAAATCTGTCACCACAACAAAAGGAATCCTACTTGATCTGCCAGGCCAAGCCAAATCTGTTAATGGCCTCATTCTGTCCCATAGGCACCAGTGACAACCCTGTACTATGCAGGCAAAAACTGTCTGAACATGCTTTCCCAGGCCAGGCTATGCTGTTTTACAGTTATGACTTGTTTGGTTCCTTATCCACTGTGAGGATTTCTGAAAGAGAAGTGCAGGTGTAAAGCAGGTGTGCACCTTGAAACCCAGCTGCTGTGTATGGAGAGGCTCTTCCTACACTCTCACTGAACTGTAGAAATCTAAATTTGAGCTCCATTTGCTTTATAAACATAATAATTACCTATTCAGTAATTAGTACTTCATAATTTCTTTAAGTAAGGGAGTTATTGTCCATATTTGAAAACACATCTCTTTGGATATGCAAGGAGTAGATTTTTTTCCTTGCATAGTTTCATAGATAGCTAGGGAAGACTACACAAAGGAAATGTTATAAGTCAACAAAAGCAAGAAAGCAAAATTAGAATTGTGAGAATTTGGGTTATTTATACCGATTTCATTTTTCTATTTTGTGGGTGCACAATACAATGCAAACCTTAATTAAATCATCATAGATATATTTTTATTTTAAAAGATCTTACCTCCCTTAACACATTTTATGAACAGCTCACTCAATACTTCATTTCTCCTTGTCACTCAGACCCTGCTCTGAGGACAGAATATTAATTTCCTCATGAGGTTTACTAAGATGCTCATTGCTGTAATGTGCAGGAGCTGCACAAACATTAACTAATTTATTTTATGTTATAAGGGATTGATACAGCTCTCAGAATGCAAATGACATTCTGATACATGCAGAGATTGCATTCAGAAGTATTCATACATTATAGGCATCCAACTTGAGGTGCTTAAGAGTTCATTTTTCAGAACACTTGAGGTTATACAGTGCTTTATAAACAGTGTTCAGATCCCTGTGGCTGAGCACGCAGCACTTGTGCAAATCAGACAACAAGGTCTCAAGACAAGAACCCAGAATGCACGGGGAAAACAAAGAGCAGCATGACAAGTTTGGTTAAAGTGACTCATTTTGTGTCAAAAAGGATTTCAGTGTTTGAGAGCAGAGATAAATCTCAGCTACACAGCACAGCCTTCACAGCAAAAGCAATCCTTTTATTCTTGCTAGCATGTGCCTCACTCTTCCCATTGTCTTCTGTTTTCTGCAAATCAAGTTTCTACTCCCTGGCTGTGATCACCTGAAAACCCTCAAATATCTGCCCTTTCCATTGAAACTGAGGTGACAATATAATAAGAGTTGGTATACATCTATCCAGTTCAGAACTGCAAATATATAAAAGGATCACAGTAAGATTGCAAAGAAGGGTTTTAATAAAATTTTTTCTAAATTTTTGAGTGATTTTGTAATACTTTTTCACCACTACATGCATGTGTGTAAATTTATACATATTTATCTTCTAGGTTAAAAAAAAATATAGCAATATTCCATTATGTGGCATCACCCTAACACCTGTTTGAGTCATTAAGAAAGCTTTACCTTTTAGATGCATGGTGAACACTTAGTTTTGCTAGTAGAGAAACAGCCCCAATTGCCATCCTCTGTATGAAGGGACATACCATGCATGCTGACAATTTTGTCTCAGCATGGGAATGTTTAGGGACTGAAACATCAGGTCCACACTGATCCTCAGGCTTCATTTCCCTTCCAAGGCACATCACCTCACCTGTTTCATGACCTGATCTGCCATTCAACCTCTTCCACTCCACGTCCTAAACATTACCCTGTCCATCCTGTTGGGTCTGCTCACTCTTACTACCCCACATCCAGTGATTTCTGCCCCAGTTCTTTTTTACCAGCCACATTCAGTCTACCCCAGCTCAGCTGGTCTCATGCTCAGCATCACAAGCTTCACCACATCTGGCATGAAGAAGGAATTTTCCACATAGGTTGAACCAATAAGAAGAGTTGGGGTTTTTATTTTGTACCCGCTATCATGCACTACTTAAAAAATCACGTGGACATTTTTGTAACATATTCCTTCTAGTGGAAGGACCTAGGACCTGGTCATAATCTTTGCTTATTTCCCCCCATGACACATTATAATCCTTCTTTTGCTTTTGGTCTTTTGCACTAAGGATTGTATACTAGGTGGTGTGAGGAAGTATTTGGAGTTATGTGGAGAGAGTATTTCCTAAGCCTTACAGGTTAAATGTCTATTAAATTACTGCCAAGCCTAGCAGCTTCCTTTCAGATTCCTTTTCATAATGCCAGCCTCTCTACAGCAGTGAGATTTCTATACCTCTTTTCACTTTACAGGTCATGCTGAAACCGATGCAGAGATACATTTCATGTATTAGTGAAATACAAACATTTCTAGAGTTAAATCATTCACATTGGGTGGACACAAAGTCACAAAAAGAACTGGTTAAGCAAAAATGCAAAGGATGGCTTCTTAAATTGAAAGGTAAAAGAAAAAATGGGAATTTTCTAAGTTTGATGATAACAAGGATTGGGGGTAAGTTTAGCTGTAATGAGTCAAGTATCTCAAGTGTATATAAGTCTGAAGTGTGCCAATTACTCTGACAAGGCAGAGGGCACCAGGGAGAATACAGTTGACTCAGGGATACTTCAAGAGAAAGGAGCAACTCAGATCATCCCTCTGCAACACCTACCTGTGCCTCAGAGGTATCAGTACTTACAGAGCCTTTTAAGTACTGGGAAGTGACATAAATCAACATGATGCAGCAGTAACAACACAGGACTTACTAGGAAGGATATTTAAGGAGTAATTTTGGAAGCCTAAATATTTCAGATGTGTTTTCACTGTCTGTGTGACATTTGTTTCAGTACAGTGTAAAGTATCCTGTACAGCATTTCTTCTGCTTTTGTGGTTTTTAGTTTATGTTTTTTTAAGAAAGTCTCTCCCGGCTTTTCAACTGTACACACTGCCTATATATCATATCATATCATATTATTTATTGGAATACATTAAGGCAAGTAAAGCAGAGATTTCCACCTTATATTCTGCCTATCTAAGTTTATTAGTTTCGTCCTTCACTGTTTCATTAATACATTTTCGTTCAGCTTTGGGCCTGGTTTGTAAAATTTTAACTACATGACATCATTCAGGAGCCTTTTGAAGCCCCATTTCAGAAGTAGAAGAGGGGGGAAATCCCCAGTTGTAACAAGTATCCTGTCATCATCTTTAATCAGTTTTAACAGACTGGAAATCTTGCTGCTGACAGCAAGTTCTATTAACAAAGGAAAAGCATGCATAGGGAAATGGATCACAGCAGAGCTCTGGAGCTTCATGACACAAGTGTAACGGCATAGTTAGATCTGAAATTTAGTTGTTTTTTTCTTCTTTACAAATGTTTGAGTAAGTTTCAAATGAGCTAATATTGGAAAATTAGGAATCAGCTCTGCACTCTTATGTCCCCTGGGAACTTTGCACTGATTTAATTCAGTCAAAAAATATTCCAATACTGAAAATAGCACATTCACTTAGTGACAGAACAAATTGTTCACAAAATTTATCTAAATTACTAATTAATACAAAATGTATTAGAAATAATTATTAGATTTAAACTAATTAGGACACTGGGAGTCAATGCTGCTGCTTCCTCTTTCTCTGTTTCCTAAACTCTGAAGACTTGGAATTTTAGCTATGGGCAAGTGAAATTCCAGATTTATTTCAGACTTACCATCCACGTATCTGAAAGACTGTAGACACACAACATGAGCCACTACCTTTAACTACTTTGAATAACAATTATATTCAATGGAGATGCTTCATGAATCAGCTATTGTATGCCAGCTCTTAGACAGTGAGGCTTTTTTTTTGGTAGAAAGCTCTGATGACAAATTTTATATCACTCAAACTAATTTCTTTCTTCAGACTTTTAATCTACAGCGGCTATACCTATGCTGCTGTCAAAGAAATGACTGCAGCTTCTGTAGTCATTAAATGCTAGTGATACAGTAAGTAGCTTGGGTTCCATGGCAGCGGAAGAGGAGTTAGAAGCATGCAACTGCTATTGTGTTTATCAGTTTTTATTGCAGCCCTCACTGAATTCCTTGGCTCTACATATGTGCAACAAAAGCCTGTTCAACTGTGCCTGCAGAATTAGTCTCATATTTGACTGCTGCATAGATGCGCTTCAACTTACAGTCCTACATGTATTATATTTGTTCACTTACTTTCCCACTCCTTACAGATGTTAAAATCTGAGGAGAGAGAACATGACATACGCAGCATAGGATGGCAAAGTGAAAGCTTTTGTGTAACTTCTCTTGTCAGGGAAACCTTCAGGCACAGACTTCATTGCACAGAAGATAGATTAAAAACATTCTTTTGAGATTAAACCAACAACCCTAGAGCTGGTCAGCTTAAGTCAAGATCACCACCAGAGTATGACAGAATATCACAGGGACAATTTGCGCTCACATGTGCCAGATCAGTTTTGTGTAGACAGTTTGCAGAGGTAAACTGTTTTATCTGTCATGATTCACACTTTATTTCAACTTTTTATATTCTGATGGGATCATCTGCACTCGTAAGGCTGACTTGCAGAGAAGCCTTAAGCAAAAGACAATGGATACTAAGCATACTTTTCTTGAAGTAATTGGTTACTTTTCCAGTGAAATTGGATTAAGCTTAATCTAAATCAGAAGCTTCAGCAACCAGAGTACATAAAACCATTACTCAACCAACAGTACCAAATTCCCAGGACACCAACAACTTACATACCCAGGGGCTTAGACACGGCTGAAGGTGCAGCTATGGACTTGGGAACCCACGAAGCTACTTAGTTAATATGGTGGATGAGTTACTAGTGAAAGCCTGTGGGATTCCCTTCGTGGAAATCTCTCTGCATTGTGTTTAATATTGACATTCAGGACCTTTCTGAAGATTTACATTAAACAGACTTTATATTTGAAGTCAGCAATATAAGTTTACTGCTGTAACAAGTGTTTTCAAAGGGTTTCAGAAGGAGGAAGGTAAGCTGTGCCCTTACTTGGGAGAGTTCCTTTCAGATTCCCTTTTGCCTTAGTGAAGACAGCCTGGAGCTGGCAGCGGTAAGGGTCTTTACTGTCTGTACCACTGACTTTCTGGGACTTCTGGGGACAGTGGGCAAAGCACTGCTGTGGTTGGGACAGCCCTAGGAAGCACACTTTCTGAGGAGCATGTGATGGGTATAGCCTGGAAGATCCTCAGGCTATACCCCAACAAGCACTTTGAGCTGGTGTAACCCTGCACTGCTGTAGAAAGACTCTATGCACTTCTCTCCTTTCTTTAGCTACTTCTTCCTGTTTCCCCCAGCATCTCTTCCCTTCTGCTGGAACAAGCAAAACATGTCAGAGAGCTGACCTACACTCAAATTAACACCAGTAAAGAAAACGGTTGCTTTTCAGCTGGATCTATTCTGGTTTGACAGTTTACCAAGGGGTTGAATTGATGCTTGTGCTGGTGAAAATGAAGGAACAGCACAGGGACTGAAGGAGCAGCTGACCTAAGGGACTATTGCTTATGCTGGTTTGAGGAATCAACCGAATTCAGCCTGAGGGTGAAGCTAGGCAAGATGCTGAACTGACAAGTTTGTAGCTAGCAACAACTGAAGTCTTGCAGCTCCTCCTTTCCCCTCCACCTCCACACTGCTGTTCATGACTGTGCAGTCCCAGTCCCTCTCTTATGCTGGCCCTAGCAACCATTGGGATCCTCCCAGACTGGGTTCAGCTCACCAGTTTAGTAAAAAACTCTCCCACTTTTTACTAGGTCGGTTTTCTGATAGCCTAGGAGTGGAAATGGTTTACTGAAGGGTCTTGTTAACTGCTGTCAGAATTGGTGGGGAGGATGTGGAAAAGTATTCAGCCAGGGAAAAGAACAGTGGGAACAGGGAGAAATGCAAGCCACCCACTTCTGCCGATGTTGACCCGTGAGGTTGGTTCCAGACACCTTGTGTACCTTCACCCTCAGACTTCAGGATTTGGCTCAAACTACTACTACTTCCATGGGAACCTTGAGTTAGTAAGGATAGAAGCTGCTCTAAAGCCTTGATCTTCCCAAGTAATGAGTATTTGCACTTACTGTAGCTTGAGCTCTTAAACATATGTTTAAAGATAAATCAGAGCATAAGTTCAGTTAAATCTGAGGATAAAGTGCCTTGCTGATGAGGTGTTTCTTTCTTTAATTATGAGTTTTATACCTCTACTTAAAAAACCCCCAACCTTTAATATAGCCTAAAATGTTCATTTACATTGGAAAAGGTACAGAAACAGTCAACATCTGTTGCATTTCATTTGGAAATTAAGGCAGAGCTTGCATTACTGAACAGCAGTGCTGAACCTGAGGGGCAAGAAATTGGTAATGTTGCACTTCAGATACGAATTTCCTACTTAATTTTACAGATACTTACCCTCACTTGCTTCTTATGTATAAAACGGAGAGCATGAAGCAGAAAGGTGAGTCATCAATATATGGATGTCCAGTTCTCCAACCATAGTTAGTCTGCTTGTAAGCTTAGCTAATGTGAGTACAACCTTGGGTGCAGTTTTTGTTTACTTGCTCTTTTAAGACATGGCAAGGATTACAATGCTCCAGGCTAAACTAGAAAAGACGAAGCTTTTAAAGTATTTGTTTAATTAATTTTCCCCAGTTTATTTCACTCTTTTGTGAGGAAAGAGAAAGATAACTTTAGCCTCTTAAAATCCATAACTGACAACACAACCAAGATGTTCCAGATACAAGCAATACCTGGTAAGGCATAATATTTATCCATTCAGGGGAGAGTGTGGGGGAGGAACAGGGATGGGTTTTTTTGGTAGTTTACTTCACGGCTTTGGAAATTCTTTTTATTCCTGCTATGTTTAGAACATGGGAAAAAACAACTGTGAAGCTCCAAGTTACAAGCATAAGAGACAATTTACAATAATTTAGGGTCAAGGCCATAAATACAGGTCTTGACAAAGTTACATGTAAGTGAGAAGGAGATTTCTTTGGAACCCACGGGTCACAGGACCAAAAAAATTTCTACCATTCTTGCTTCTCCCTGATAAAGAGATATAGCAAAATATAACTTGACCATTACAAATATTTTTTTAATCACTATTGATTCTGCTTGTCGATTGCAGAAATAACAACAATTTGTATTTCATGTCTTCATTTATATATAGTCTAATTGACTTGTACCGTAGTCACAATTTTGACAGCATTTTCTTCAGGTTTCCTATTCTTGATGACTTCCAAAATCTCAGAAAAGTCACTCAGTAGTCCTTAATTTGCAAAAAGACATGGAGACCTCTACAGTTTTTACAGAAATACCATCTGGTGTTTTGACACCAAGAAAATCCTGTTTTGTAGTATGATAGGTTTTTAAACCAGTTGAAGAAAAAAAAAAAAAGATAATAAATGAGACTTACCACGACTATATACCGAGGCCTAAACTGGATGGTTCCAAACAACCCCAAAATGACAACTATTATTTGTAGGAAATTGCCAAGGATAGGAGCCCATTGGAAACCAAGGAAGTCAAAGATCTGTCTCTCTAATGCTGCCAGCTGTAAGAAAACACATAAACAGAACATCCACTTTTTAATTATGGGTGAGACAGAACACTCAACATTTTCTTTTTTGCACCAGCCTTCACCAGAGAACAGTATAGCAAAATTCTGAAACTATGGATCCTGGCTGAAGCCTTTGTCAGCATTGTCAGGACACTGATATCCAAAGACAGCTACTAGTCAACCAGACAGTTCTTCTAATAAAAAAGCATTTTGAAAAAACTTTAATAAAATGTTTGTAAAACCACATATATTACAAAAATACCTCTACAAATCAAATGCAGACAAGTTTTATTTTATTCTTGTATTCTGGAAACTCCAAGGCTTGACAAATTTCATTTAATTAAAAATTTAAACAGAAGCTCACCCAGATTGAGCAAAACTATGCAAACCTTGCTGTTGTTACTGAAATATCATCATGATCCTTCTCTTCCCCATATCTTTGTTTTCTTAGATTTAGTCTTAAAAGACTTGACTGCAAGTTCCTCAATCTGTTCCTAAAGGCCCAAAAGAGCAGAGCAGGCCCAGAAGAGTCCCAGATGTGGTACTGGATATGACCCCAGGAGTTCCTAAATGCAGGAATAAGGGAAGACTGCTGGGATCTCCTCACTACCTGAGGCACAGACATAGACCCAGGGAGTGAAAGGCTGTAGAAGATGTTGAAAGATGTCAGAGCAAGCTGCTTCAAAACCTTCAGCCAAGTGAGCTACCTGTGCTCTACCAAAAGCTAGTAGGTTACCTGGGGCAACTATAAATCAGAAAGAAATGGTGGTAGCCTAAGAGCTCTCTTCCCAATGTCCTTATGCCTTTTTGGGTCTGGATTTAGTTGGCTGTGGAAAATGAGGAAGCTATGAAGCATTAACCTTCATCCTTGCATCAGCATGTGGCTCTTAGGTAATTCTGCATTTCTAAAAATTAGACAAAAAAGGGAGAAAAAAGGCAGAAAAAAATTCTTCTGCAAACACATTTGCTACTCCTTTTCGACAAACCAGTCTATTGTTCTAAATATACAAAATCTACTTCCTCAGCAGCACATTTCTTGAAGTCTAAACTTGGTTCAATATTTTTGCAGCTGTAGCAAGACATTCGTAAGCAACTAAAAAGAATCCTACAGAGAAATAACTGAGTTCCCGTGCTTGCTAGAATTTATTAGCATCTAGTTGATTTTACTACATTGTTACAAACCCTAAAATTTACCAAAATATGCACTTAAAAATATTTATAACTGAGACAGATGGAGTAAGCATGGCTCTATGAATACCAACCGAAGTATTATCATAAGTGGGTATTTTACATAAACCATTTCATTTTACACATTTTACACAGATTCAATCTTTACCTGCAAGATGGAGCTAGGTGTCACTGAGAGCAGAATCCATCTTTTCTGTACAAAAATCCTCCCTTAACCACACTTGAAAACCATATTCTCACTGCTGAGGTTAATAAATATGATAAATCTAAACAATGACATGAACAAAAGGTGAATCATCAAGTCGGTGCAGCTGCTCTGCAATCAGTGAAGTGAATTTTATCAGCCAAACATCTGGCCCAGTATACATAAATGAAAAATTATCATGCATTAGACAATGTTAATGTAATATTATCCTCTTGGACACGTAAAATGTTCCTATCTTCACAGAAATTCTTATCCTTTTTATGTCACAGGTAAGGGAGAATGTCAGACGGAACACCACACAAGAATGTCAGGTGAATGTCTTTACCTTGTAGTAGACTCACGAGCATCACAATAATGGTCTACTTGGGACTTCACAAGGGTCACCTCAGAACCACTTGCTTTTCCTACCACTCTCTAGTGAGCTCTCTCAGGTGACCCCATATTTGGGAATAACCTTGCCTGTAACTTCCCTAAACCACAGGATACATCACCCAGTACAGTACAAGGGTGCCCCAAGTCCCATGTGCAAGATGGTAAAAAAAGAGTTTTCAAAACTCTTTGGCACAGGCAGAACTTACAGTTTATGGTCTAACAACAGCATGCCAAGAGTCCTGTCCTGTATCACATAGGAAGACATTTATGACATCCATGACCAGAGCCAGAGCCTGTTTCATTCTCACCACTACAAGTGGAGATCTAGGGTCAGCAAAATTGCTAAAAAATTCACCATTTTTCAGAGATAATGTGCCTTCATCCTGTAGCCCTGATGTTGCCTATTGAGCTGAGGACGGAGCTGTCAAATCAGACTAGAACTTGCTTAGCAGCCGCCTCTGCCCTAACATTCATTGAAACTCCCTGTAGCCTAGGTCTTCACCCTCACCCAAATTGTGTCCCATCACACTCCCAGTACTGAAGCCAGCTGGTTTAGGATTGCCTCCATTAAAGCGTCCTTGGCTCTGAAACAGGGCAGCTGTGTGCAAACAGTATACCTGCTACTCCAAATGATCCCTGGCTATGGGTGAACTCTCTGGGAAGACCGCTGGTCACAATAAGCCTGGTTAACCTGATAGAAAACTGATGGCTCACTAGCATCCAGAATGTTGCTGCCTGTCTTCTTCCTCAGGCACATATGAATGTGCTGGTGTAGGGAGCATAGGATTTGCCCAGAGTGGGTGTTCAGGAGATTCACTTCAAACTGGTGGTTCACTGCAAGAGATGAACGCCCTTAGGCATTTTATGTAGCACTGAAACACCTAGAGCTATCTGAAAGACAAAAGCCTGAAGCGTAGATATGAATACTGCAGCACAGGAATGAATGAAGCTATTTAGTATGTGTCCCTTCTTAAACTGGCCCTTCAGAGAAATTTTCAGAGCCATGTAGATCAGCACCTTAAATGCCTAAAAGACACAGTACAGCAACACAAACGAACACAACCGCTGCACTTTGCCAACAGACCCATATTAAAAGGCTTATTATTCACCTCATGCCTAAACTGGATCAGATACAGTTTGCCTTCATGTGCACCTCCTTGATATCTGCCAACCAAGTTCTGAATAAATCCAGCAGGTAAGTTAGGGCTCCCACAAAATAGTACAGTGGCCATGGTATTTCCCAAAGTTGATAGTACACATATGTATATCCACCACAGATCCACCACAGATACAGTTACACATAAAAAAATAATTAGTCTTTATATGGATTGCTCTGGTAAAGACACCCACCACAACCACAGAGAAATAAGGTTCAATTTCCTCTCCTTCCACTTCCTATGCATTAGGAGACCAAGGGAGAGAGCTTCTCCTTGAAGCACAGACAGAAAATGAGAATTTGCATTTAGTGAGTCAAAGAGAGCACAAGCAGAAACATGAGTCTACAGCCTATTGCTTATGGCACTTAGCCAGAACTGGAAGAGCTACTTGTGTTTCTTGCCTGCAGGGCTCACCCTTTATTTTTATATACAGTGTCAGTATGAAACCACTGAAGGAGCCCTGGAAGCAGGATGCCAAATATACAGTAGCACTCCTTTCCCACTAACAAGCGCTCTCACTATCTGGCTATGCAGTGAGACCTTCCTGCACAGCTAAGTCTCATTTATTTTGCTCTTGTCGCCAACACAGAGTAATTTGTCTCATCCCTAAAGCCCATAGAATACATTAGCAGGGGGCAAGGGAGGGGAGGGGGAGAGCTGGAGTATAAAGAAAATAAAGAGGTAGGAAGCATGTCTATCCTGCTCAAATTGCCACTTTCTTCTAAATTATAACACCTTCTTGCAGGCAGTACAGGTAGAAGTAAAAAACCTTATAATTCATGATGATGGCAGAGGAAACACATTAAGTTCTGTTTTCTTTATAGCATAACCAATATGCACGGACTAGAGAAAACATCTGAGTACTGCTGTTCTTATGTCTAGTATTTCATCCAACAGAGTCCCCAAGCAACAGTGAAGGGCACAGACTTTTTAGCTCTGTGCAAATGAATAAAATCAGTCACTAACAGTCTGTGATTCAGGTAATTCACTGCACAGGAATCATGAGAACAAAAGGAAGGAAACAGGTAGCTGTGCACAATTACAGGTTGGTTTTACACATATATGAAAAGCCAGTACTATCTCCGTTTGCACAAAATTTCAGTAGCCAGCATTGGCCACCAGACTAACCTATGCCACATGGTGCAGTTGGAAAGCAGCATACATTGTGACAGATGGTTTCACTTGAAGTTATGTGCATGTGAGTACTTTGAAATGTTTCACCAAAAACATTTTGATGATTAAGAGGCTGTTTTTCTCAAAGAGAAATTTTTCCACGTGAATTTCTGCTTTCATCACCATTTTCAGATTCTTCTGAAAACAGCCAAAAAAACATGGAACCCTGCAGGCAAAGCAAAGGTTGCCAAAATTATCTGGCTCAACTTCTCCCATTGCTAGAAGATAGATATCAACTTAGAAGAGCAGAGGAGCCCAAGGCTGGAGAAATGGAATATGCTTGATGTGACTGAGGTCCTCTGGGGGTTTACCACTGTCATTCCACTGTCATACCACTTCCCTAACAACTTGGGAGACATTGGCACCTCTACTACTCATGATAACTACAACAACAAAGTTTGGGAATGTCCACAATAAATTGTTGTTTGATACCTTTTTTAATCATTACCATAAAAGTGGAATGAAAACCCAAACCTTTCTTATAAGTAAAAGAGGAGGATTTGGTTTGGGTAGCTTAAATACTGCATGTCTGGTTTCCAGTTGAGTAAAAAATTTTCATGAGAACTTTTAAAAAAACTTATCAACGATGATAGGAAATAACATTTTCTTGTCATAACAACACTTGGAAAAGGAGAAATTATATTTCTTACTACTGCTGGCAAGGGAGTGCTTTGTTATTTAGTCATCATCATCACCGACAACCTTGTAATGCAAAATGCAACTCAGGAGACTAGGACTAGCAGTAAAATGCTCTAGTGGGACTGTATCAGTTCACTTAATGAAGATGTGTCACACGTGTCTTGTTCTTTTACCTCTTTATTTTGCTAAGTCTTTCAAACATTTCCCACGTCCCACTTCCTTCAGAGTGCAAGGAGAAGGTACTGCACTGCAAGACGGGACTCCATTAAAGTGATTCAGGTTGAACTTTCTCTCATGGCCATGCCCAAGCCCTCTTGTGTTAAGAGCAGCAAAGAGTTCAGACGAACTAATCTGTTAGAATTTTGATCTTTTCCACCTAGATGGATCAACCAGATGTGCAGCACATTGGGAACATCCTGAACAGAAGAAATAGGGAAAGCTGTAATCTTAATGACCCATATGGAGTTTATAGTAAAGGAATAACAAAATAAAAGGCAGCAATCAGCAATGCTGCATAGGATCTACAGAAACAAATCACCAAGATGGTCCTAGTCAACAAAGAGATCAAAAAATATTTTTGAAAGCAGGCCTCAACAAGCATGCCCTATGGAGTAAACCCCTCCTTTAAATGCTCATATTGTATTATACTTCAAAATACATATCAGAAGCTGTCTGCGTGATGAGACACCACAGCAGAGTTACAAAGTCAACTTTTCAAAATAAGTGTTAAAACTCAATTTTCTCTCCTGTCAGAAACATCAGAGATAACAGTCACTTTTATATTTTAATGGAAAAGCTTTTATAAATGACATGTTAGTTTGAGATTAATAAATAGATCTACATCCATAACAGAAGGAGTCACTGGATCAAGACAAAGTTTTCATAAGTAAGAGATCATTTCACACAAGAAAAAAACTAAAAGTGGCTTGATATAAACAGAAGGACAAAAAATTGCTTAATATAGAAAGAAAAGGTTAATGATATAGCTGCAAATTTGATACCCTATAAATTAATAAATTTACAAAGCTGGGAAGTATAATTTACTCTGCATTTGATATGAAAAAGGTGCTTCAATCTGTCATGTAAAAACAATCCCTAAAAATATAACAACTAGAGAAATACCCATACCATACCTAACAAAGTTGTATCAAGAAATCTAAGAAAAGTCATAAAATTAAATACCTATTAACTGCAGAGTTGTAAAACGATATAGCTTTGAAACCTTTTTTGGAATAAAAATTCTTAAAAAAGCTAGGGAAAAAAAAAAAGAGAAAAATTATTTTGACCCCCAAGATGGACATTGTTATTGTTTTAAATGGACTCAGTTTTCAAAAATCAAAAATAGTATACAAAAAAAAAAGGTGAATCAAAAAATTACAGTCCAGAGCATTCATCTTCTAAATTCAAGTCAGGAATTATCTGAAACATTTAAATTATTCCTGTAAGACTTGGAGTTGCTCAATGATGCTGGTAAGTATCACAGGAGAAGTTCCATGATACAGCTCATCATCCATACTAACTGCTCCATGTAACAATAAAGATGTTTTCTCCAAAATTCTCAGCTTCATCTTGTGGTCATAAATTCAACCTGTGGCTTCAGGAAGAGCTTCCTGAACACGATGCGTCTCTGAGGACTCTTGTTTCTTTTACTATTACCACCAATTCCAATGTGCTGTGCTGAATTACAGACATTTCAATCTGCTTTGGTAGATGCAACTGTTAAAAACTTAAATGGTTCCCAAGCCTCCTCCAGGAAACGCCACCCGGAGCTTTAAGTCCCCTCTGTTCTGAAGGCCCAGGATACCTTTGCTAAGCTCAGCAGTGCACTCACCTTTCCCTCACAACCTATCCCTCCACCCCATCCCACCCCTCCTTCTTATTTTCCTGCCCTTTTTTCTTCTTCTTTCAGTTTTGCCAACATTGGTGCACGCTCCCAAAAAGCTACACACCAACACAAGGAAGAGGGAAATGGTGAGGCACGGGAGGTGCAGCGGGAGCCTCTTACACCACCTTGCAGCCAGAATACTCAGCTGACATAGAGACGACCTTGGATCAAGGTGATTTTTAAGCACTAGCCACATTTGCCTTCAATTCTTCCTTCATATTCCAACACTCTTAGGCATGTATTTTGCTTTTTCTTGACAAATGTTCCACTGAGAAAACATTCTTGTAAAACCTTGGGGCAAACGCTCGATGTTCACATCATACTTTTATATTATTTTGGAGAATACTCACTTTTTAATTTAAGGGGAAAAGACATCAAAAAGCTTCCAAACTACTCTGGATAAAACCCCAGCATTGGAGAATAAAAGACTGACTTACCACATGCTAAAATCCAGGATTTCTAATAGAAGACTAACAGATGATGAAAGAAGAAAGTTAAAATAAATAAGTAAGTAAATAAATAAGTTGCATCAAAGACCAACTGTTAATGCATAAACTGCTTTTTATACAGATTTTATACTCCCGCTGTGATTTCAGAATTTTACTGACAGGCTTGACTTCAGTAAAAAGGAAGGTAAGATTAACATGAGAGAAATGCCAGGTTTTCAAAGTAGGGGAGAACATTTATATCTGAAGTGGAAGGGTAGTGTCAGATGATCACTCTTAGTGGAAGAACCTGTTCTTCAGCTGAAGATCACAGCCTCATCTGTAACTTACCATCTTTCAATAGAGGCTTCATAACCAAAGATGAGTGTAGTCTGTGTCATAATGAAATGTTAAAAATTTACATAAATCTCTTCTTTATATCTTTGGTGACAGTTAAAGCAATCATCTGACTGGAGAGGAAACTCCCATTAGATTTTTAACGATCTGAATTCACTTGTCTAGGTGAAATACTAGCTTTTGGGTGAAATACTAGCTTTTGGGTGATTTTTAGGTGGTAATACCATATAGCAGCTCACTAAATACATTTATAAGATTATGTGTCATGGAAGTTATTGAATGTCAAGCAAGGTTCTGAGTAAATCATTAATATTTATAGTAAGTACAGTTTAATGGAGCAAAAGAGAAACTGTTAGCTTTCTGACAAGTAATTGTCAAAGAAGAAAAAAACCCTGATGATCTAATACCAAAAGTGCCTTTGCAGTGTTGGTCAGATAGGTAATTGACTGTCACCTAAGTAACTTTAAATAAAATATAAAGCAAAAGAAATATGTATGCTGAAAGCACTCGATAAAAGCAGTAGCCAAGATTAGTGAAGACCAAAGCATAGAAACAAAGAAAAGAAAGGCAGGTTCAATAAAAAACATCTCCTCCTGTGCTGCTTTTCAACAATGAATGTTACTCTTATTCAACAGTTCAACTCCTATGGAAAATACTCAGAACTAAGTAAAGGTCTTTCTACCATTCTGGTAAGTGCTTTGGTGAATAAGTTCAATAGAGGGTGATGGTAGTAATAGCACGTAATATTGCTGCAGACATGGTATTTTAGCAAAATAATAAATTTTTTTCTGAGGAAAAAAAGAAAGTGTCGTTCATCAATATTTTACCAGTAGTTTTTCGATAACTGCTTAAGAAAAAAGGTAGGTAAGCAGTGAGGAATATGTGTCCAATTATTTTTGAAAACCAACACACTGTTCTAACATCTCAGAACCAGAAGACCCCACTAAACGAATGGCAAAAAAATTGATCTTATCAGAGAATTTGGACCATAGTACAATAAGGAGAGTTGATAAATGTCAGATCTTAAAAATCTACAGATGTAGTTATACAGATGCTGAAAGGGCTCTCTTCTTTAGTGTATTTTCTCCACATCTTAATGAATATGTATTTAATATCACTATTCAACATTATCAAACAAGCACAAATCAGGTAATTCTTAAGGGAAAAATGTTTCTTTTCTAATTATATGTACTACAAAAGCCTTGCAGTTACACCAGTGATGTTGTCTTGGATTTGTGTGGCCAGGCTTTAGCAGTGGGGAGACTACACGGTTGACTTCTGTGAGAAGCGGCCAGAAGCTTCCGCCATGTCCAGTAAAGCCAATGCCAGCCAGCTTCAGGATGGACACACTGCTGGTCAAGGCCGAGACAACGAGGATTAATAGTAACACCTCCCTGATAACGTATCTAGAAAGGAAAAAAAGTTATTGTGCAGATGAAAATTGCTGCCAGAGAAGAGTGGAGTGAGAACAAGAGAACAGCTCTGTAGACACCAAGGGCAGTGGAGAAGGAGGGGGATGAGGTGCTCCAGGCACCGGAGGTGAGGTTCCCCCACAGCCCATGGTGCAGACCGTGGTGGAGCAGCTGTGCCCCTGTAGTCCACAGAGGAGCCCACGCCAGAGCCGGTGGATGCCTGAAGGAGGCTGTGACCTCGTGGGCGGCCCATGCTGGTGGGGTCCAGGGTCCTGGCAGGGACCTGTTGACCCATGGAGAGAAAAGCCCACACTGGACCAGCCTGTTCTTAAAGGACTGCACTTTTCACCCCGGGGAAAAGTGACCCATGTTGCAGCAGTTTGAGGAAAACTGTTGCCTGTAGGATGCACTCATGTTGGAGGAGTTCATCTCCTATGGGGAGGGACCCCATGGGGTGCAGATGAAGGACTTCTCACCGTGAGCAGCAGCAGAAACGACCTGTGATGAACAGACCATAATTCCCGTTCCTGTCTTCCCGGACTGCTGGTGGGGAGGGAGGGGTGGGTGGAAGGTGTTTTTTAGGATTTATTTTACTTCTCATTATCCTGCTCTGATTTTGTTAGTAATAAATTTAATTAATATCCCCACTTTGAGTCTGTTTCACCAGTGATGGCGATCATGAGTGATCTCTGCCAGTCCTTGTCTCAACTCATGAACCCTTCATTATATTTTCTCTCCTCTCTCCAGTTGCAGAGGGGAGTGATAGAGCAGTTCTGGTGGGTGCCTCGTGTTCAGCCAGGGTCAACCCACTACAGACGTGCAGAACGCTTTTGAGTGGTGGATTTGATATGACATTGTTACGTACTTTCAACAAACTGAACCCAAGCCTTCAGTTTTGGCCCTGCAAAACTAATGCAAAATCAGAAGAAGCCATGACTACATCAAGGCTGCAGGACCTGGCTCAGAAAGTCAACAGTAAATTATTTAAAAATCTCATCAGCATGAAAGAAAGACTATGTTAATATTTATTCTGCAGGGTCGCCTGACTGCAGTGATATAAAAGGTGGCATCAAACAGTCCCACTTCGCAGCACACTATGGGTGCCAGTGTGATAAACCCGAGGCTGATGGCTACATCTGTCCCTAACAGACACTACAGAAATGAAGTTACAGTCTATGGGTAGCCACAACAGGGAAGAAGCCAGCTACTGTAATAAAACCCCATAGTGCAAACTCGTTACAGCACAGTGATTTAAGATTGAATTTCAACCCTCCAATGAAGCCGTAACTTGTCCCAAAACACTAAAGTCAAGCCCCTTGGCTGGTTGACCTATACAATCCTGCAAACAGCTGGAATGAACATGCTTCTAATGGCATTTAAGACTCCCTTGTATTTTTCACTTAAATGCCAGCACACATACAGCAAAAGACAGTGTAAAAGATGGTTATAGGTTAAACATCTTTAAAGATTTCCATCTTACTACGAATGACAAAGTCCATGTCAAAAGACACTAGAGGAAAAGGAAAAGCAAATTACAATTTGTCTTCTTTGTAATTATATCAAGCTACATAAGGGGTGGCTTTAATCCAAAAGAAAGCTTTCATTTGCCACACCATCATAACGCTTCATATCTTCAAATACTAAATTCTCATCATTGTAAAGTTGGGGTTTTTTTCATTTATTTTCACATTTGAACACATCCAGTAAATCTATGTATCTTTACAGGCTTCCTCAATGCTCAGATTTAAGAAATGGTGCAGTAAAGTACTTACTGACTTAACAGTGAGAAACGAACATGTTTACTACTACTTGGAATTCCCAGGGCAAAGTAGGTAGGCAAGGTAAGGACTTAACAGATGATGCCAGCACTTGATAACAGTAAAGCTGACAGCCCTAGATCCCTCCTAGATTCTGATGATTATGGTATCCAGCCAAAAGAAAAAAAAAAAAAAGGAGAAAAAAAGAGAGAAAAAGAAAAATCTAGACCATTTGCTGCAGCATCTGTACCTAACCCACTGCCAGCATGAAGAAACAGACTGTGAGAGAAGAGAGACTGAGATGGGCACCCAGACTGCCAGGTGTGAGATGAATTGAAATTCCTGTAAGGTAAAGAGGTAAAACAATATTTAGAGCCTTTAGGAGATGAATGGCATGCTCCTTGTGGCCAAAGAACAACCACCTACTCCTATGAAGTGCATCTCTTTTTTGACTTTAAAGCCCTATAAACCCCTGCTGGCTCCAAATGCAGGCTCCAAAAGAAGATAAAAACTAAACCAGACTTAGCTCTCCTTCTGTGACTAAAAGTAGTAGAAGCCAACACACTAAAGAAGATACATGTTCAGAGTTCACAAGGACCTGGACAGGTTGGACATTTAGTTCAAGGTCCAAGTTTAACAAACTGAAATTGTCTGATATTAGTTTTGGCATGAAACATCAAATGGTTGAAACTGATTAATGCCACATCTCGTGAAACATAAGGTTTCCCACAGGATGGTGCATCTTCTATTAGTTTGTGGTTCCAAAGGGGCAATGTATCTTCAATCACCAACTCTCTGCAGGCAAAACAAGGTATTAAGCCAAGGCAGCCAAATAATAAAAATCATGTGCTGGCTGTTACCCCTAATTTGAGCCACAGCACAGAGCCTATTTCCACAGCAGGGAGGAGTTCGGATGTCTGCCTGGATAACTTTCCCATTTTTTCCCCCACAAAAACTTCTCTCCAGTGCCTCTCTCGAGCGCCAGCTATGCAAAAATAGAACTAGAGACTGCATCTGCTTAAATTCGACAGATGCATAAGGGAAAAACAAGCAGTTCAGCCCCACCTCAGAAGTCTGACGACATGTCTAAATAGGCCCCTGCATTGCAGTTCATTCACTTGCTGTCAAATGCCAATTTCAAGCGCACTAGAAACAATCGCGGATCCTTTGGTGCCGTCATTGCATTGACAAGATTGTACTGATATTGCATTGACACGAAAACTCTCTGGTACTGGATCATTTCATGTTGTCACATAAAATACAGAAAAATCCTTCTCTGTTCACAGCATAGCAACAATATCCCTCCACCCCCTGAGTTGTTTGGTCAAGAAGAAGGGTTGTGGTGAAGACAGAGGATGCACTTGCTACTTCCACATGTTGAAAAGACTGATTTTTTTTTTCTTTGATGAGATGAAAATATATTTAGTGAGTATCAAATTGATCTGAGTCTCTTATATAGTCTACTTAAATGTTATCTCTTTTTTCTCCCTTCAGAGCTTTGTCTCATCCCCACAAGCAGCACAGCTGACTCCTTTGAAACAAGTGAGGTGAGACTTTAATAACGTCGTAACTGAGACAGTCAATTTACACTGTTGGTAGGAAGGTAAACTGAAGTACCTGAACCAACTGAACCTAAATAAACAACATCTAGAGCAGGTGTCCATGCCCATTACTGAAAAATAATAAATACAAAGCTGCTCTTCATTCTTTCTTCTGTATAACGAAGAACTTTGAATGCTTCCAGCAGTTCTGTCTGCTGTGTGCTGAAATCCTGCAAACTTACAAAACATAATACGGGATCTGGACTGACACATACCAGGTTTCATCTCCTAATTCCTACAGATCCAGGTAATTGCCTGGATGTGTCTCAACAGTGTTTCTATGTGGAATGTCCTTTGCACTAAATATTTTTTTCTCTTTCATAGTTCAGTATCAAATATATGATCATACACCCCAGACACATACACAGCATCCCATGAGCATCCTCTTGCCAATTACTATTAACAAAAAAGTAGGACAACTGTTGTATTTTATTTTCTTTTTCTAACCTCTCCCACTAAGGGAAAGAAAAGGATAGGACTGTAATAGCAGCATGACAAATTATTTTGACCTTGTGTTATCTAAAGTAATTCATCAACAAAATTCACTGTGTGAATAACTTCCAGTAGGGGCTATATGGGCATTTATGTCTAATTTAGACATATAAGAATGTTTTGATTAAAAACAATTGGAAGTCTGAGGTTATTCTCAAATACAGAAGAAGATAACTGTATTTATCTTCACAATATAACAATATCTTGCTTTAAATCTCACTCTTTTACACGTATGCTAATATCTGGCCATTCTCTTGTAGAAATTAACCCCCAAATTCACATTATTTTCTGTGATTTTGTAGCCTCCTTACATAGAATGGAGAATGGAATTCTCAAAGTAGATATATATAAATACATATAACTACAGGTATGGTTTACTAGAAAGTTGTCAACAGAAGCAATTGTCCTGGAAAATAATTGTTATAGAGCTACAGGGGAATAAAAGATGTCTTTTGGATCATCTAAGCCAGTTCCCCAATACCAAAATCAACTCCACTCTCAATTCCTTTTAAGAATTGTTTATATTCTACCTAAACTGGCTTAATTGCTCTACCCTTTCTCAAATGCCACTCCAAAATATCATCATCATTCAAACAGCACTTGCTTCACCTTTAATTTTCCTGAACATGGTGGCCAGAATTCTTCTAGATGTGCAGACAAACTCCCCTGTGTTCCTTTTCCAGTGGAAATTCCTATTCTCATTTGGAATCAAATAAAAACATTTTGACTTCTTGGCACTAACTGGTAATTCACAGTTCAGAAGAGAGAGGGATGAATTATAATCTGAATATAAAATAAGTATTTAGGGATGATACCTTTCAGGGTCATTTTGAAACTCTAAGGTATAAATATAGAAGTGCAGAAGTTCTTTGTATGTGATACATTTTGAACTCTCATAAAATAAGTGAACAAATCATTCAATCCTAACTTTTTAGTCTGATTTTTACAGAACTTAATTCATCTCTCAGTGGTTTACTTCCATTTGTCTTTTTATTTCCATTTAATCCTCAAGATTCTGTTTTTTTCTCCATAGCAGTTGACCTACAGTGTTTTAAAGAAGTTTATCTAGCCTTGCCCTTGCAAACCATAGAAGCAGCAATTATCTCTCTTTACCTTCACAATTCCTGCCACTCTCCACTAGCCCCACTGCTGGTATTTCAGCATGCACAACAAAAAGATGATAGCTGGTGATATTCAGTGGAGCTCTTCATTTATCTCAGCGGTCTTCTCTCTATTTATCCCACCAGTCAAACCTTTTCCAGCAGCTCTTTTGTCAATTCCTAAGCATAGCCAAGACATACCCATACTTGTCAACTGTCTCTCAAAAGGCTTGGATCAAAACAGACAAGTTAAGGAAAGCAGGGGAGCTACCAGAATGCCACAAAAGACACCAAGGCTATTCAAAGGCTCGAGGTAATTATCCCTAATTATCTAGAGATGCTCAGCAAGACTACACAAAAGGGAAGACAGAGACTGATTTGAAGCCATGGAGTATGATAGATTCCCAGGGTACAAGATTTCTCCTTTGGATTTCAGAGTACTGATCCCAAAGATTTGCAAAATTCCCCAAACGTTTGTCAGTTTGTGTAACTGGTACGTACGTAATGTTCCCACACAACTGAGGTAAGAGCACAATAGATGATTCGTTTTAAAGTATCACACTTCTGTGTTGCACTTTTCCGAGCTGTAGCACAGTAATGTATCATCCAGACAATTTGGACTGCATAGGCTGTGTACGGATAACAAAAATATTGCAGCTCGTGTTCTGTGCAAGATAGACCTCAATCGGTTTCAGACATAATCCTTACTGTAACTGATGCTGTGCAAGTACTTCCTGGCTATCATCCAAAACTGTGCAAACTGCCCCACAGGAAACATCAAGAGATTGAATAGTTTTACAAAGAGCAATGTTTAAATTAATACATAGGTCCTACTTGAGTGCTTGTAGAGCAAAAATGCTTCATGGAATGGTTAAGGGTGGAAGGGACTTGAGGAGGTCACCTGGCCCAATTCCCCAGCTCAAGCAGGGCCACCTAGAGCCGTTTCCCAAGGACCATGTCTAGATGACTACTGAATATCTCCCAGGATGGAGACTCCTCTCTGGGCAACCTGTGCCAGTCTTCAGTCACCCTTGCAGTAAAAGTGTTTCCTTTTTCAGTGCTTTTCAGTATAATTTCTAGCGAATTCAGCAGAGGTACTATGACAGTCTCTTTGGAAAAGATATTTTCTTTGAGAAAATACAAGAAACTCCAAGGCATGTTCCTGTCTCCAAAACATGCTGGTTTTATTGTTTTGGCAGATCTGATATGACTTAATCAGGATCAAATTTATAGACTTGAGCAAATTAGTTTTCTTAAGGAAGATAAAAGGAGACAGTAATAAGTAAGAAGCTAGGAAAAGTTTAGAGCAAAGGCCCTGGAAAATCTGAGGACAGTAATACCAGCATCAGAAGCTGGAACCCTTGGTCTCAGCAGCAGTAACCCCAGTGAAGTCAATGGGGTTGTTCAGGCTTGTATGAGCTGCAGGATGATATAAATGAAAGAAGGGTAACTGTGCTAAATGGTAGAACTGTCAAAATCCACACTTGGCTCTATGAGATGAAGGAAGACCTTTACAAAGTGACTGGAACTTCACAGCACTATGCAATTTCCTCAATTAAATCATGATGTTAACTAAAGCAAAATGAACGTCAGATGAATCAGAACCTGATTAGAGATACTTGCAGTGAAGAAAAATTTAGGACCAACCAATCAACTCATCAGTGAATTGAACATAAAATAAAGATCAAAAAATAAATGTACTTCAAGTATCTGTAGAGGAAGACAGTACTGCTGTCTCCATGGTTGAAAAAAATTACACTTGGGAATCAGAAATCTCCAGCATTTGCTGCCAGAACTATTGGGACTACAGGCCACAGTGAGACTTTTGGAAGACACCATCAAGAGAAATTTATTATAAAATTATTGAAGGTCATATTAATGACAGCACATGCAGTTGGAACACTGCAATTCCACTCACCTCCTCTATGAGCAGAGCATTAAGCAAGCATTAGAATGTTTACTTTGCCTGCTTCACTGCAAAAGACACAAATTGCATGCACATAGTTTGCAGTACCAGAAAATACTCTCACCTGCCCAATAAGCATAAGGCTGGAAAGTGTATCTCTACCAAATTTGACTTTACAAAATTTTATCTACTTCAAGACTTCCAAGAAGTAGTACTATTTATGGCAGATTTTTATCTACATTTTTCCTGTAGAAGAAGGGTTGTGGTCTTGAAATTTCAGTAGTATGACTCACTTTCATGATTCAGCACCCCCCCCCAAAAAAAAAGGAAAATAATCAGAATATCACAAATATTACCAGAAGTGAGAAATTATGGTGACCAAACTGTTACTATCAAATAGGCCTGTTTCACCTTTTATATTTGTGTGAAGGTCTTACTGCTTTGAAAGTCATCCTTAAAAGTTAGTGAAAAGAATTTCTGAAAAGACTAAGAGGATAAAAATGTTATTTCCCTTCCTTTCTTACTCGCATTTTATCTACCCAAAATAGATGGATTAAGTACAAAATGTGAAGGGAAGCCTTTAAACCCAGGAAAAAAACCCTGCTGCAGACCTTCTGCCTCATTTAATTTTACTGTGCAAGTTGAGAAAGGGAAGACCGTGGCGAGAAAATATAATGCTAGGTGTCACTGTGAATACCAGTAACCACATTAGGCAGTCACATGCTTGTATACCCAGAGGATTTCAGTCACTGTAGGCTTATTTATTCCAGCTTCATCTCCCTGGCCAGAGACACCTGTTTTCAGCAGGGCTAAGCAATCAGTCTGTGACAGAGAGTTTTCAGACCCCAGGGAAGGCGTGCTGTAATCTCTTTTCTTATCACTGCTGGAATAGGCATAAAGACAAGGCAAGTCTGCCTTATCTGATGCCATGGCAAGAAATGATAAACATGCATTATCTTGCAGGAGCTCCTGAAAATCCACTGTCAGAAGAGAAACCTCTTTAATCCAGCGATTCAGCAGATGGGAGTAATACGGAAGAAGCTGATACAACGAAAACCTGCCATATTTCTCCACATGAGGCAAGATCCCCATGTCTCTTTTGTCTCATCTCCTTTGTAACTTCAGAGTTGGAGAGGATGCAAACATGTTTATTACTGCTTCTACTTGAGCCGTCACATTTCATTTCATCTTGCCATCTTCTTTGCATATTGACACATCTTCTCTGGGACACACCGCCCACTAAATCCAAGGTCTTCTTTTTACTTCTTGAGGACCAAATTAACCCTTATGTGTCTCCAACACACTCTTCTGTAAACTCTTAATCATGGTGATTGCTGCATTTTCGTGTCATCTGGGGTATATCTGGCGTACTAAGTATTTCTAATGGATTCCTAGAACCTGGAGTAAATCATGCACACCTTAACCGGTTGGTGGCTTTATGTTTGTCAAAACATTTGGATTCCAAAAAATAGACAGCAAATATGTCACATAAGTTACGTTTTGCTATTTAATGCTCACAAGGTGACAGTTTACTTGTTCAGAAATACACCACAATCCAGCCATCTTCACAATTGAATTCGTATGTTACAGATCTTTTATTCCTAGCCTTAATTAAAAGTTGATGTCTATCTCTTCTGATCTGGGTTTTACTTTGAAGACAAATAGCAATGATGAATTTTAATTACATGCCTCTACTCTTACTGAAGAATCAAAGTGAACCATAGCACCCAGAAAAGGTGAAGTCTATATTGGGTTAAGTGAATCTTGCACTCTGTCCCCTCTCCATCCCTTATGCTCTACAAGAGAACTGTGGGGAACAAGAAGCTGTTTCATACTCAAGAATCAGCTGCATAGTATGCTAGGAAGAAATAAAATATTTCTTATTGTAATTATTTGGTAACACTAATGAAACAATAACCTCTTTTGATTGTAAATGGACAATGTATTAACAGTCTTTTCATACAGTCTCTGACTGTTGAAATCCGCCCCCCCCTAAAGTCCCTGTATGTTTCTTGCACTCTTTCTCTAAAAATCTGAGCACTAATGGATTATCTAAGTATTTGCTCTGATCCAGCATGGCCATTTTTATGTTCTTGAATGTTCTTGAATTCCTGGGTGTACTTTATTGCAATATATTACTACTTCCAAGGCTATTGCAACCCAGAAATATGAATAAAATATCAACCTTTATCTGTCTTATAACTACCTACAAAATACAGTGAGAGGCTGTCATCACTACTCTTATTCTCTGCTCTAAACTCATCATATTTCCTTCATTATAATGTATTCTTCTACAAAAGTCAGAAAACCGCTGTTCCAACTGAAATAATGCTTGTATTCAGATGAGGACCTGGAAGCACGCAAAATATTTATCCACGAAATAGACAATTTGCTCTGCACTAAAAAGACAAGGACAAAATCCAAATTCACTTTTTCGAATGTAATTCAACTTTCTTGTGGATTACTTGCTCGTGGTAGTTGACTTCCAGATCTACTCTTAAAAATAACTTTTACACAAGTGGCCCCAGTAGGCTTTTGATTTTCAAGCACTTCTACATAGTCCCATACTCAACCTCCCTATTTCCCCTACCACTGCTAGAAAATAAATTCATACAAACCTCTTTAATGTTGTAAAAAAAAAAACCTCTAAGGTGCTGCAAACAACACAGTCTGACTTTTTTTTTCAAGCTTACCTCTGGGAAAAGAAAACCGCACGGCTTTGCACCACAAGCACACCACAGAAAGTGCAGAGAAGCCTGCTGTTCCCTTCTTTGTTTGGTAGTATGACTGCACCCTGTGTTTTAGTTCAATTAGCTCTTCCACGGCCTTTTACCAGGCTTCCTTTTTAAAATTCTAAATTTTAACATAATATACACAATGTACATTAACATAACTATTAGCTATATTGCCTGCTCTGCAATGAACACCTCTTTAACCAGGTAAGATGCCCATCTTCTTTCTATTTTTCTCCACAGAGAAAGCAAATTCATTTCTTAAAAGTGAAGAATGAATAGGAACAATAGGACAGGGATAAGGCACAAGACATGTAGGTTCTCAGTTACAGCTTTAATCTTATCTCCATTTTGACTCTCTAATGATCCAACTTACGGCACATTTTTTTCTAAATCTAAATTCAGGGTTCTACTTCTGATTCACAATATATACCCTAAAGTGCCTTGTGGTTTAAAAACCATGCTTGTTCTGATAAGCTCTTTGTACTACCCACATAAAAGAACTGAATGTAGAGCTATAAAAATGTCCCCAAGTTCAACTGTAAATTAAAACTGTCACTTCATACTGAAAGCCTGGAGATGCTACATGGCTTTAGGAACACACAAGGAACCACCATCTTTATATATCCTTTTTTCTCTTCACATCCTATGTTTCTGTCTTATTGCAAGCATTTCCCTGGAAATAAAGATCTTCCAGTTTGTTTTTAGTGAGGATTTATTCCTGTTACACAAATACAGGATTATACCACCTTGCCAAGATTTCAATCATAAGTCAGTGAAAAATGCTGAGTCTGTCTACTGGAAACACTAAATCATGAGTGTGATTTTTTTACTGTTTGCAAAGTTTATTTAACTAGATTATGTTGTTGCATTACATTTTCAGTCACCTTCAGTGTTCATTTCCTTTTTTCAATTGTATTAGAAGTTATCATTTTGCATTTCCCAACCTTAGGTTTGTAAGAGGTCTTACAGAAAATAGAAGCCAGTGAAATAAGAATATACAATTTATCCAAAAATGTTTTTCGCAGAAGTCATTCAATCGAGCTGGAAGCAGAACAGAGTTCTTTGATTTCTATTTCTAAGCCTTCCTTTACAATATATCCCAAAGTATCTGAATATGGATTTTTTTATTATTAAGGAAGAGCCTTGTAGTTAAAACAAAGGAGACATAAGAAAGGATTCTGCCCTTCTCCCCATAAAGCTGCACATGGTTTGTTTTGAGAAGGCCGACATCAGACATGAAGTCAAATCATGCATATCCATGCAAATATTCAAATATGCAGGGAGTTAGCTCATAATATATATCTGTATAAATTGCACATATACATTAACATTTACATGTATACGTACACACACACATATATACTTATGTTTATATCAATATATACATATACATATGTGCATATGTATATGAAATTAATTCAGTGTCCCTAACTCTTTGGATACATGAGCAACTGTATAGAACTCATTCTGAAATTCTGGCCCAATCATGTAGACAGTCTATCTAGATTCAAAATAGTTCCCTTTTCTGAACAACAGAAACCCTGTGAATGTTATAAGTATGAAAATTTTCATACCATAACAATAAAGTAATTTAAACCAAAAGCTCTTTCCCCAGGAATGCTACCAGGTTCAGTGAAGCACGTGTATGTGTGAGGAGGTCAGGATTAAGTCTGATGTTCTCACAGCAGCATCCACATCTGCAGGACCACCCAGACTAACCCACACTGTCTCCATACCAGCACTGCCTGCAGTCATCTGCTGTGAATTCTTTATTCCAAGGGAAGAACTACCTTGTGGCTTCTCATCTCCACTAAGCACTAGGACAAATTAACCTATAGCGGTCAGTGTTCCACAGAATCCAAATCCCAGAGGTAGCCACAGCACCAGGATAAGGAAAAGGTGTGGGCAGGAGATGGGGACCAGCTGTTAAGGGAGCCCTTTCTGACCATAGCTACTTATAACTCCAAGCAATGCCCTACACCTGAAGTTGGCTCTGCTGGCAGGGCTTCTTGGCCCTTTATGACACGGTTATTGCAAAGACTGAATTCTTGCATCAAATACAATTCTTTCGGTATCTGCTAATTTCACTTGTTCACTGTATTTTCTTCTTGTGTGTTAGTTTACATTTCACATCTACATGCTTTCAGAAACATTGTAAAGCAGGTTATTGACTCTTATTTGATAACATGTAACACTGCCTGCCAAGGAATTAAACTCTTGCACTTGAAATCAAAAAATATTTTGAAATTAAAAAGATTTATATACTAAAATACAAGATTGTCTTTCAGTGATTAAACTAGGGTATAGCGTTAATGTAGCAAAGTAGTTCTTTTCAAAGAACTAAATGTTGAAGTTCTTTTCCACAAACTTCACACTGATGTTCTTTCTTTCGGAGAAGAATATCCACTTTGATATGGGAAAATATTTATTTAAATGGAATAGTCCAATTCTTCAGACACAATAATAACTTGACATAAGGCAATTACTCAAAACTGCCACATAAACTTTTCCTCAAAGATGCTTTCTTTGACTCACCAAAAGCAATGCAATTACAAGAAAAAGTCTATCTCGGCTCAAAGCGTGTCAGACATAGTAAGTCAGAGTTCTTCTCCCAAGAGACATGATTAATCCATTTTAAAAGGTACTACAATAAAGTTTTTTGGGTTTTAGCAGACATGTAAAGGTATTAGCTTAGATTCAGGCTGGTTTTTAGAAAGACCTCCAAAGCAACACAACAATCATGGTATAACAGTTATAGGATTCTAAATAATTTGGAGGTTTGGGTCTTTTTGGAGACAAGAACAGAATTTCAATATTTACCTTTGTTATTTACCACTTCCCTACCTTTGCATTCCTGTAAATCTTATAAATTATTATTTTAGGTTTTCTTTTGGTCATTTCAAATCATTGGCAGTACAGAACCCAAAGCACTTATATAACCATTAGGAATATAGCCTTTAAACATAATATTCTTATGCAGAAATCCCTGAGGAAGTGGTTACATTCTGAAAATTAGAGTTAATGTATTTTTAGTTTATTTAAGGAATGCCATATAATTTCCAGAACACTTTTATTTCTTGATTGTTCTTTCAGAAATTGCCCAATTAAGCACATTTTTAAGCACCTCATATAAATAATGTAAATAATTTACTTAAAATTCCTTCTAAATTATAATGCAGCATTAGCTATCTTCTGGAACTTCTTTGGTGTTTCAAAATATGGTGAAAGCCAAAATCAAATCCTGAGAGAAGTCTTCACCTCTTTCAAAACCTCTGAATGCAAGATACACGTTCTTTTCAAAATGCCTAACATTTTAATATTTAGTACTAGACATCCTCTCAAATTATCACAGGATCAAAAAAAAATGTTTTATCATCATTATCTTTTCAAACACCCCTATCATTTACTTCTTTCCTTTTTTCTCCAAAAATGGAGAAGAAATATTAAGAGATCACTTCTGTCATTTCTACATTTTTAAGTAAGTTGACTGTTCTATCATTGTTCAAGAGATCTGCATCCTTGTTAACATCCTTTTTACTCCAGCCACATTAATACTTATTTCCATGCCCTATTTCCACTCCCACAGTTTTCTTTTTTGCCCTCTTTTGAGGATTTAAGCAGTTTTCTGACATACATACATACATATTTTTCTGCTACATACTGGAATATATACTGATCTCTTCCTGATGTAATTTCATTTTCCTTTCTATGTATGTTTAAATGCTAACAGTGGTTACATGAGATTTAATATTTTTTGTGTTATCCTAAAGCTAAGTGAAGCATGTTGTTTCCTGTAACTGACCTTCAATTCTTGAGTTTTAAGGGAAAGCAAAAGAAAGACAAATTCTTTCCCAAGGCCCAAGATGTACATTCTGTGGTTTAGACAAAAGCCCAGTAAGTTGTATAATGTGACCACTTTATAGCCATTTGTTTTTTATATGTTGTACACTTACTAAAGAAAGGATGTGAAATTGAAAACTTTCAGTCATTTCTAGGTACCGGGTCTTGTTTATCACAGAATATCATAAATTTAGGTCTCTAGATCTTTTAACAGAAATGACAAAGACTTGTAGAATTGTTAAAATCTATTCTGCTCTATGATTTTATAAAATAGCCACACAAGCAATCTAGTACAACATTATGAACTACCATGCTTTGATCTTTCCTCAGTATGATCTTGCTGCATCCCTTGAACTAAACAAAATAAGGAGAAGATATACTGGGAAAAAGCTCCCCTTATATACAGCTATTGCTTCCTCTTTCCTTTTAAGGCAATTTCCTTTATTTCCATATTAATGGAATGGATACATCTGGATACCAATCAATAATCACTTGCGAACCAGGCTTTTGGTTGCCACAAACTTCTTTATGCTAGCAGTAATTCTGACCTTATATTTTATTGTGGACCTCATGATATCGCCCCAGGGAAACTACAACAAAATCTCTGCTGAGTATGTGTGTGCAGAAAAGGGCAGACAGGGCAAATAATAAATTGCTGCCATTAAAAAAATCATATTTAACACTATGAGATGTACAACTATAGGCTTCAGAGCCTATCTTTTTAAATTTTACTGCACTGCTTCTTTTGCTGCTATTTCCATGGAAATGCTGTAAAATGCCAAACAATATTTACTAAATATCTGAATCACAGTTTAGAAAGGGGCCAATAAATGAGTTGAAGGAAACACATTCCAGTCAAAGGTCTGCATTTCAGGGGAATTATCCTTCATCTGAAAAGAATTATGAAAAAACTATAGGACCTTGGATTTGGTCTAGTATCTGTAAAAATACCACATTTAAATAAATTTGTCCTGTCACTATGATATAAGAGAAATCAAAGCTGGTGATGAAAACAAGGTAAAACATTTAATCCAGAGACCAAACCTATGGAGAGGTCTGCATCCAGTCTCATCTCATTTTCCATCAGGATACAGCAAAACCTCATTTATTTAAAGGTTAAGACAGTGTATTTAAGGTAGTAGAATACTTGCTTTTGTCTAAAGATATAAACTCCATCAGCAACAAGGAATTTTATTCCAGCAGGCACCACTAGTGCAGCCCCTAAATTCAGTTAGAGTCCCCTGGACTTCAAAACGGATAACAGGTGAAACCTCTCCTTTCTAATGTCCTATGATGCAAATAAGACACTTTTGTCAGCTTGGAAGAATTACCAAGGTGTGATGAGCCCTCAGAACAAAACCATGCTGAGACAGTAGTATCAAGCAAAATGCACCACCTCTGCATCCCACTCCGTGACAGTAAGTCAATACTATTACTTTTGGAATTATTTCTCCTGTGTTAAAAAGTATACAGTGTGATGATGAGATGGTGAAGAAAGAGGAAAATAGTCAGTGTCCAGGACCCCTCTGGTGACTAAAACAATATTTTGTAGCAGTTGTCACTTACAAAGTGTTCTGGGTTGCTGCAAATCCTTTTGTCCCCTCCATAGTTGCTCATGCTAACTTTGGCATGTCTATAATTCCCACATAAAAACACTTTTATAAATAAATTTTAATATTACTAGCATTCATTATGAAGATTTATGACATAGTGCTCAGCATTCCACCCTCCATTACAACTAACTCTTGATTTGTAAACTCGTAGAATTACAAATCTGATGCTGGTTGAAGAAAAGAATATGGACATATTCATCTGTTTCCTACAATAGCACCAGTGAAGACGGTGTTGACAGGGTAAAGGATTGGTATTTTGTGGGCTCTGCTTTCAGAGAACTTTAAGTCTGTGTTAATCTTGATGTGCAATTAATATGTTTTAATTTGACTGTATATACTGCTAACTGGAACAGCTGTTCAATCTGAGCACAGTGTGTGTCCTCTGGGGACCTGTGTTCATTTTCAAAATGTCAAGATGTGCTTGGGAGCAGGCGTGGAGCAGTCTCAGCTTCCTATAGAACAGGAAAATGCTCTTTAGAATAAAAGAGTATAAATATCACCATTGTTACGTTGATAGCCTTTAAAAGGAAAGCAAAACAACTTGAAAACCCTCAAGGTCTATTCTGGTAAGCCATGCAAATGGCATCTGTTACAAGGGGATTTTACACTGCTGCAATTACTTCAGGCTGCAGGGGTTAACCAGAAGTTTTGGAGGTTAAACCTAAAGAACCACTCCAGTTGAAGGCTAATTGTGTTTTCTCTTTCAACCTAGTTCTTATATGACTCCTACTGGGTCATGTACTTTCAAGAAATTAGACTAATCCAGTAAGTATATTTCCCTGTGAAATTACAACAGGATTTAGATCTGCCTATAATGATTCAGGGGTAATATATCCAATTTTATGGCACGGAGTGATACAAGCTATTAACTACATGAAGTTCTTAGCATCTTAGCTTTCCAGAACCCACTGTGGAGTTCTACCCCTTTCACATGAAAAAAATCACTGTTATTCATATTGAGATTGATTCTCATGTGTGGGAGAGGATGTTTTATACCATTATGGCATTATAACATAAACATGATGTAAACACATTTTATATACTACATATAATTTAGAATCAGTGTTTCTTATGTCTTTTAGAAGTGTGAATAAGCTTTATTAACTTCTCACCATAAATGGGGAGGGGAGGGGAAGGGAATAAGACAATTATGGGCTGAGGTATTGCCTAAACTTCATATGGGTGAAAGGAGATAAAAATTAAATCTCTATTTGGTTATGGGAGATTCCAAATACATAGAAAACAAGTAAGGACTTCCATGCTGTGCATCAAATCAGCAGTGAGTGATGGGAAAGCTTTAGCAGCTAAATGAAGCAGATGAGCAAGGGTATGTTTATGTTAGGTTTTCTGTGCGGATGTTTGGTAGTTTTACTACAGACAGAGGTAAGCAGATGATTATTATCCCCCAAGAGCAAAAGGAAGCTAGTAAGCAATTATTCTGAACTGTGGTATGAGGCAAAATACCTCCCAGAGCTATTTGTAGGTTGATGCAATTTACATACCATTGTTTGCTCAATCTTGTGCTTAAAAAACACTGTTTATCCAAGGTAATATTGATGTGCATGAGCAGTCAGGTCTGAAACCGAACAAGCTTTCCTGTCTCATCATCTCCTTGGTTGCTTTCGGAGATAATTCTGTGGCTTTTCTTGTGGAAATGGAAGGTCCTCTCCTTAAACAAAAACATTTTCTTAAGGACCAGTGTTGTTTCTGGAGTGTTGGTGCAGCAGAAAAAAGGACATTTTCATGCTGACTGTTACGGGACATTAGGGAGGGAAGAAACAGACCAAGACCATACATGGGGATGGAAATAAAACAACAAAAAAAAATTCAATTCCAATTTTGAATAATAACTTCTAGTATTTTTGATATTTTTCCATTTTGAAATACCATAATATTCCCCTGGTCCTGCCAGGATGAAAGCTCCTTTGGGTCCCAGATTCCTCCCAAATTAACACACAAAAAGGGGTCTGGGTGAGCAAGAAGGCAAAGGTGTAAGTAGGCAGGAGTTTCCAGTGGAAAACTTTGAGAGTTCAGCATTAATCTCTCAAAATAGTCACACTCTATGATTCTTTTTAAATTCTGTTTTAGCAACATCAGAATAGTTCTAACCAGCCTTTGAAAATCCAAACATTAATGGCACCGGCTTAATAATAGGCAGCTCAACCAAAATCTGTAGTTGGAATGTGTTAATATTACTCTTTGAAATGTGTTTGATATGTGCAAAACTGAAGGTAGAAGAGTTTGTATATATAGAGATAACTGTCTCTATGTAAATAAATCAATACGTAAAGATTGTAGCAAAGATGGCATATGAAGCTAACATGAAGACTTCTTTTAAATACTTAATTTACATTTTCATTTGGAAATTATTTAGACAGGAAGATATTAATCTATCCTGTGTCATTGTCCTTTAACTTCTCATTTTCTTTTTTTCAATTTTTTTCAGAAAATACATGCAAAATATAACCATACCCAGGCTTTTTCCTCTGCTTAAAAAGCGGGTCTGTTTCTGTGGTCCAAGATACAAAATATGAAATGTCCAGACCTTGCATAAACACAATGGCATGTAAATTAACTTAGACCTAGAAGAGACTATTTCATATAAATTATTTCACATTTATATCTTTCACATAAGTTATTGAAGAATTCATACCGTTAGTTAAGTGTACAGTTTAGGAAACTGCATCACTTTAGACAGAAATGGTTGTAAGTAAAACTGGAATCAAGGAAATGAGCTAAATTGAATTAGAATAGGTGAACTGGGATGTATACAGGGACAGCCTTACAAGGCATTCAAAGTGAACCCAGGTGTTATGCTCATTTGACGCTCACCAAAATGTCATATACTGCTTATGTCTTTAAAGACAGTCTATATTTCTAACCCTGCAGAAGCTGAACAGTAAGTCTTCCCCATCGTATGGCTATTCAGAAGCAAACCGCTTTCTACTGCAGCAAAGAAAAGGTCCCCTGATTTTAGCCCATCACTGTGGCAAATCCACTGTAACCCCTTGAAATGTTAAACAGTGAAGTGTGCTTAAAACAATGTAAATGAGAGAAGAATTAAATCACATGAGACAGATCCACGCCTGGTGTAAATATCGCAGCTTAGTTAAAGCAATTGTGTGTAGGACAAAACAGTATGAGTGAGGATTTGCTAATATACTTCCCCAGTACCAAAAAAAAAATAATTGTATCTCATCTATATCTTTAATCTCCACTAAAAAAAAATTCTAAAATAGTCGGCTCTTTTAGTTAAGTTTTATTTAGGACAGTAGAAGCTCTGAAGGGAAGCATGTGGAGGACAAAAGGGTTAGAGGGGAAAGGAAGACTCAGAAATTGTCTCCATTATTTCTCCTGTTCCTCATAGCTCAAACTATATTCCTCATCTCTTGTTCAGAGATCAAGTGTATTTTTATAATTATTTCCTCATGTCTAGAGACAACCTGAGAAAAGATCTCATTGTCTCATTCTTTTAAAGACACAAAACTTCATTACTAAGGCTGCTTCCTGCAGTTTAACCTATGGAGAAAAATTAAACTGCCTACTCAGGTTCCTAGTCTGCCAGAAAATCATCTTTTCTCTCTTCTGAGGCTCATGATGAATCTTGCATGAACCATGCCCACATTAAAAGCTGACAATTTTGTTCATTTTGTGATAATTTTATTATCAGCATTTCTGATTTCCTTTAAGTTCTATTGGAATCATCAGTACAAGCTTTGCCAAGAGACTTACTGTTGCAGCTCATTAGGATTAAAACCCAATTCAGCCTCCTTCCAGCTTCTCAGGATTGTTATCTTGTAGACTGTCTTGAATGTTAAGTCAAGGAAATTCTATCTGAACAATGTCCTAAATTGTCTACATTGTAAATAATAAATAACTATTTCAAGCCAGGGGGATGTTCAAAATGTTTGTTTCATTCTAAGATCAACATCTCCTCAAAGTAAATCATTCACTGACTATTATCCAAGTGCGGAATTGATTAGGTTGTCTCCCATAAAAGCCATTGAGCAATAGTTATTTACTGAAGTAATCTGAAAAGCAGCACTATTCTATGATCTTAAAACACTTCATGTTTTCTGTGTGCTAGACCATGAACCTTGGCTAGAGAACAAAGTTAAAATTTTCTTGTAAACTCTCCTCTTTGTACTCTTGAATAGAAGCACAGTATGAACAGATACACACACAAAATTTCAAAATGATTGTTATGACCCTGCTACACAGTCAGATAGCAGAAGAGCCTGAAAATGATCATAAAAGTACAGGGCTGGTATTTCAGAGATGGTCCATAATGATTTAATGCCCGGGGATGCATTTAAGCATCCCCCAGGTGCCACCTTAGAATGTTAACTCCTAGTTTCTACAGGCAACTCTGAAACTTGAGTTCTTGCTCATCAGAAAACATACTATAGACAGAAAGTTAAGAGATTCCTTTGATTTAGATGTGATTTCCCATTTATAATAAAAAGATTATGACTTGTTTCTCTCACTAATTACACTGTGACAGTTCGATAAAGACGAGTGAAGTCCATATTTAGCTACTTTTTATTCTTTTATTCTGCCTTGACCTAGAGTTTAGAAAATCATCAGAAGTTTTATCTTTGTATTCTAAACCATGCTTAATCACTAAATACTGTTCAGTTTCAGCTGTTTTCAAATCATGCAAATTTAGTGGATGGACCTGTTGGAGTCTCATTCAATATGTCACTTATGTATCATATTTACGGACTATCTGATTGTGTTTCATTTGTGGTCTGTGCCCTTCCCCAGTTCAAATAATCAGCCATTCTGGTTCTGAGATATCCTTGAGGGAACTGAACTCCATTTCTTTGCAAAGAGGCAGAGGAAGCAGTTTCTGCATCATTAAATTTCAATTTAACCCTTCAAATAAGGCTTGAGTAAGTACTGAAGAAACATATAAGCTTTGTGCTAACTTTCTTCAAAGCAATGAATTTCATTCTACTGTGATTATCTTCTACTGTGTATCTGTGTAACTGTAACTCATTGACCAATGCAAACCATTTTTAGCAGTTTTCTAGACAGGGCTGTTAAATATTTTCTTGTTCTTTTTAATAATAATTTGTTACAGGACATCATTGCCTTTGTGCTTTTTTTTTTTAAAAAAAAAAAAGATACTACTGCAATGAATGATACTACAATCAATGAATGATAATGCACCTTCCAAGCATATGCATCAAAGTGTTAGGATAACAGCACTTAACAAGCAGCATTTTAGTTAAAGTCTGCTGCAACACCATAATTTGGCTAATTCTACTTGCAAGCTACAAGAAAACGTGTCTTAAATAATTCCTTTCAAAATACAAAGCTAATAGAACTTTGTGATTTTTCAGGCTGAAGGATGCAGATTCTCTGACTGGATGAATTTTTACTTATATTCAACTTATTAATAGCTATTGAAAAATAGATAATGAATCATGAACATCACAAGAAAAAATATCAAAGAATATTGTAAAATCCATAATTCTGTCTGACTGTAAAAATGTGCTACTTTTTCTTCCTCTGCTCCTTTAATTTTTCTTGCATTGACAAACATTACTTCATGGCATGATTAGAAAGAAAAGCTAACCTGACGAAACATATTGTATTTGTCCTGTGTAACAAGTAATTTTCACAGCCATGATGGCACAGTTGTAAAAAGTTCTTTTGCTTTTCAGACACATGCTGGAAAACTGCAGATGTCAAAATGTCAGTGTAATCAGAAGAGAGCAGATAGAAAGTAGGCATATATCCCAGCTACTTGGCTAAGAAACTGCAGCAGAGATCCTTATCACTATTTCAACTGTAGCTGAAATGCATTTCCATAAAGACAAATTGTGGGAGTATCTGTATGGCACTTAAGTTCTGCTTTAGCATCCTAAGTGAGGCTTATTGCTAGAGCCTCTCCATTTGGGTTATTTTCACGATGAATAGGACATGCTTTATATAAATCAACACATGGCACTACAGACATCTCAGAGAGGTTTACAGTGATAAGTCTGACAGGAAAATTATTTCTGAAGTGAGCTTAAACACTTGAGTAAGGTACTCTGAGTTAAGAATTGCTATTACTATTCTAGTGGCACCCAATGAACACACAAAGGCAGAAAATTACTAGGGATCATTCTGATGGAGCAAACCAACAGCCATTCTTGCTATTCACACAACCTGCTTTGTTTTGCCAAGAATGTCTCTTTAGCATACAAACAAGCTATATGCTCTGTCAAGATATATATCTATATAGTTATATATATATATCTATATATATATACACACACACACATGCACATACTGGTCTATCGCAGCTAAAACAGCTGTTCCAAAGGAAGCACACACACTAGAAGGTATCACAAACCAACACTGCTATAAGAAGAGCACACTTTGTACAAATAAACTCTACATTTTATACTTCAGAATCAAATCTTTGATTTGATTATCTAAGGAGATGTGTGTAATCATCTTATGCACAAGCATGGTTCTGTGTCTGTCCTCTATCTCTTCTTCCCCTTTACTTGCATGGTCTGTTTCAACTGCTCATTGAAATATGAGACAAGAGCAAAGATCTCAAAGATTTAAATATCTGGAAGATATTTCAAAGAAATAAGGTAAAAGAGACATCTTCTTAAGCAGGAAAAGTCTACAAGGAGACCCATTTGGTAATACACTACACAGAGATTACATCAAAGCCTACATCAAAATCATTTAACTGGATGACAAACCTGAAGACAACTCATCTCCTCCTTCCAGAGCTCATAAACCTCCTTGCAAAGCCTGAAGAAATGGAAACATCTGACTCATGTGGCTCAGCAGCTGTGCAGTGAAAGGTAAGACATCTGGCTGACCTTGCAGGAGATTGTGCTTATATGAAGTTGAGGTTGTTTCTTGATCACGCACAAAACATTGCTGTCTGTGAACTGAGACAACCAGCATCAAGCACAGGGCTGAGAGAAGGATGATCATAACAAAGGTCACTGGCAATCTCAGACCATTTGAGAGATGGGTTCCACTCTCTGGACCTCTGATTTGAGATGGCTGTTTTTTCATGTTTTATGCATTATGGGATGTTTCAGTTGTTCTAATGTAAAATGTATATGTGACATTATGGTATCCCTATGGAAGTGGAAGCTTTTTTCCACCTATAGGTCTGAAAGTGTTGAGAAAAAAAATTAACTAACACATAACCTCTTAAATTAGTATCAATGAAGCAACGATTCAATATAATAAGGTGAAAGTTCATCATGTGAACCAATAAAGGGGATTTCAAGATCAGTATTTGACTCCGATAATAGGGAGAAGTGACTGTTACACGCAAAGAATAGAGAAGATAAAGATATTTGTTCACTTCAATATCTCTGTTGGCTTCAATTTCACTAGCAGAGAGTCACCAGCACAGGTCAATGAATGGACTAAAATGTCACTTTCAACATGCTGAAAGGAAGCTGTAGAATCTGAAAAATTACTAAGATGTCATATTATATTCAACTCTAAAACTATTATGTGATTCATACTGTATATTATAATCAAAATAGGTACTGAATACTTATCTCTGAAAGATAATGAGGATAATGTGTTTATGTGAATACTAGCATATTGAGATATACATATTAGAATTAAACAGAATGTGGCAGCAGCAACAAATTGGAATAGAAGGCATAATGTTTGACTTACTAATAGCTTTTTTAAAAAGTCAATTAGCATATTCTAAATAGTTTTTTTCAATTTTTTGTTTATTGAGTGCATATTTATTGGTAAATGGAAGGAGCTTTCTTCATGGCTGACATAACTGTTATTCAGAGCCACATTCAAGATTCTACCACAAAATTGTAATGTTTGTTTAGCCTGTTTGATGTTTTCCATAAAATCCTCAAAAGACAAAATTCTGTCATATGCTTATTCCACACAGTGTTACACAGCACCACAGAAAATAAACTAAGGAAATTCTTTATAATACATCAGAATGCATTACACACATATCTCAGATTTGCTGATAAACAAGTTTGCTTATACCAGACAGTATCCTTATATTACAGATATTTAGTATTTAAAATATTCTAAAGCTTGGTGACCATACCAAGAGCTTTCAAAATGGTAAAAAAGAAATTATTGAAAAATACATAAGATGCCATTTCACAGAGAAGAAATCAAGAGGAATGGGAATTTTCATCCACTTGTACTGGCTAACCCAGTCATGTTTAAATACGAGAGTATTCCTCCACCGCCCAGTGCCTGCCCTGGTTGACATCTGACCATGCTGGACAGAAAGCCAGGCAGGTGCCAGCATCCCCTGCCTTCCCTCTTCTCTCTCCCTTCCCCCTCAGGCATGCCCATTCTCATGGAGCCAGGTGACACTCAGAGGACACTCCTATAAAAACCACCTGTTGCAAAAATGGTGGGCTGGAACTGCAGCAGAGCAGCCAACAGAGCACAAGGTGAACGGGAAGTACTTGACGCTTTTTTACCCTGCAAAGGTATTTCTGGGGAGAATTATAACCCCCTGGCTGGGTCTATCTCCCCTTTTTCTTAAACAGAGTCAGTAGATCCAAAGAACATCAACATGAGTGGGAATAGATGGATAAACAGATAATGGATGTGGGTTTTAAAAATCTCAGCTAGGATAAAGTTCTATTACAAAGCTTAGACTAAACTGTGGCTCTGTTCTAGCTTTGTCACAGACTTGCTATATGGCTTTAGGCAAGCACTTAAACCCTAGCACAAGTAGTCCCCAATGAGCTCTATTACTGGAATAGACATACTGAGTCGGGCAGCTCAAGGAGGAGCTGTAATATATATGTGTGCATGTGTGTGTATATATATATATATTCTAGTTAAACAGCCTATTCTAGGGTAAAAACAATTAGCATAGCAATTTATCTGCCCCAGGTTGCATGATTTCAAAGTTGGAATGAAGTGGAAAACATACCTTTGTTAAGAACATACATCTCATGACGTGGGGTGTAGGACACAGATGTGTTTGGAGGAAGAAATGGTCTAATAGTATTTCACTCGAACTCCCACAACAGCCTCTGAGTACCTGCTAAGATTACCATCAGTGAGAAATATAATGATTGTGACGACTAGAGTGATTTTTTTTTTTTTAAGAGTACCACTTCCATGTTGAAAGTGTTGTTGGTTGCCATAGCAGTATATGGTACAGGAAAATTACAACCACAGACACAACCAACCACTAAGGTATATAACTAGCTGATCAAAAGACACATACAGACAAACTCTTTTGGGGGTTGCCTAATCTAAAGTGTTGGGACTACCTCCTCCCATGGGGTACCAAGGTCTGGCATCCTTATATATCAGTCTTAAAATGCCCAGGCCTCAAGAGGGCAGATGTAACAGTAGGCTGCAGAGGTGTGAAGATGTCCCTAAGTGTGAGGCTGCCAAATGTGCTTGACTCTGAGAATACATTTTTGCTCAGATATCACTGTCCTCCTTTCTGAAAATGTGACCCTTTAAATGACCCCCTTTTCTTGAATACATTTTCCTGTGCCTTCTCCTTCCTTTCTTCCACTTATTATTCTTCCCTTTTCTTCAACCCTTTGCCCTTATCTTTCCCACATGCTGTTAAGCCTGATTTTTAAAGCAAAAAGTAGTGCTACTTACTGCAGCTTAAGTTAGCAGAAAGAAGGAAACAGTCTTTCTTCCACGCTTTCTTTCTCTGCTCTTTAGACAATTAGTGTCGGAAAAGGTTGTTTGGGAGCAGGTGGCTGAGTCCTGCCTAAGAGATTCATAGGGACTGGGTCAAAACATTTTGTGGAAGTCATTATTACATATATCCTCAGCAAAACCAGCAAAGGACCAGAACTTTTCTTACTGGATAGAATGCAAATGTTTAAGGGCAAGTTTATGGATGATAGGTCTTTCTTTCAAGAACACAATCTGGGTGACCACCTCAGGAGAGAAAGCTGGCAGGAACCCAAGAAAGGAGTGAAGGGAAGAAGCAAAACTTGGGAAGAGTAAAGCACTAGAAGGGCAGACTTTCCCACTGTCCGTGAAACCCCTGTACAGAGAGGTAAAGTAGCATTAGGTTTGCAAGGTGGGAGAATAAGCAGTGAAGGAGGAATGAACTATTAGATTTCACACCATATTTCTCATGTACAGGAATTCAGCAAAGGCTGATCCCAAATATGAGGTGGCCTTCACTACATTACAGAAAATTATGAACTTCATTAATATCCAGAGCAGAAGAGTTACTATAACAAAACAGCTTCCCACACACATAAGTAGCACATGAACCACATTTACACCACATTATCAGTCATAAGACACATCACACAACGATTTCCAATGCAGAAAGCTTTTCCTTTTTCAGTCCCATCACAGCATGACAGGATTTGCTGTATTAACCTTCGAAACAGAGGCTGGATTCACTCAGAAGAGAGTGAATGCAAGAATATCACTGCAAATCTACTACTTTGCTGCAACAGTCAAGAAGAAGAGACTCAAAAAAATCAAAATGTTTCTTCTTTTCTCTATGCAACCACATCACAAAAGTATCAGCATACGGCACTCTGAGAGCAAAGTAAAGAGAGGGGAATATGTTAATATCAAAGTTTATGGAACAGAATAGTTATTTACAGCATCCAGAGAATCAACGTAATTTCATTTACAGGCAGAGAATGGTCTAAATATGACATGTCAAAGGTATAAAACCACTTAGCTAGAAGGTCTGAGGTATATCCTTGTATAAAGTAAGAGACAAATTTGCTCAACTTACATTTTAGTGGGATATAAGAGGTCTCACTATCACACAATAAGTGCTCAAATCATAACAAAGTTGCACATTGGCAGTTCTCTAACAGAGGTTGAGCATCTCTTGATACTTCCTGGGAGTATGTTATTTACAACCTTACAATCTATAATAATTAAGCTTATCTATGATACCTTGAGAAGTTATCTGCTTCATCTTTTAAGTAGTTTTGTCATTGAACATAATATGCATTGTAGAGTAGGATTTTGAACACCTCTGCTCGGTATTTTGATAGAAAGTGACTTTCTGTGGGAGAACCCCAGACAATAAACCATTGATGTACTAAAATATGTTGATAGCACATCTGTTTTAACAGTATGCAGTGTCACATGGTGTACTGCTGAACGAACTGTGTCAATGGGAGAGGTCTCCACATCTGTTTGCATATGTTCGCGTGAATTAAAGGACCTTTGCAAATGTTCTTGCGAATTCAGATTGCATGTTCCAATTTTTTTTCTGAAATTGTATCTCTACAAAAAGATCCAAAATCTTAGGAACAAGCATGGCTGGGATACTGCATAGCAAATTCGAAGAGTCAAGATATTTTTTCTCTCCGTCTCAGCAGCTGAAATCAGCAAGAAATCAGGGAAACACACAGTGGTGGGAGTTTAAAAGGGGGATATTATAGACCAGAAATGACATTACAGGAGACAGAGAGGGAAGCAGAAGGAATCCAGAAAACAGAGGTATTGGCTAAGAACAAAAAAATATTGGTCCTACTGATGACATGTTAAACTTGAACTCATAGAAACCTCTGGTTTATTCTGAGCTCTTGGTACTACGTCCTTCCATAACCTCAATCACGTAATTTCAACACTTTGCATCTCCACTCTAGATACATTACATGAGGGCTACCACTTTCCTAAGTACCCAACAGTAACACTGCCAGGATAATGACAATAATGACTAGATGTGTCTAGACACTGAGAAGGACCCTGCTCCCAAACTCACAGCACATGGGCTGAATAGTAAAACCTGAAAGTGACATTAAGAGAAAAAAAAAAAGTAGTACAGATCTAAGCATAAGGCACAACAAATTACTACATATGTGAATTAAACTTGATTCGTTCCATCAATCAATTCCTTTGCAAATTCCTTTTTTGAAAAATGTCATTTTTTTCCTAAACTATAATAAGTAGCCACCTAAACCTAACGTTATTTCTTTCATAAGACAATTCTTCAGAACTTAAAAATCTTCTGAAAGTCACCCACACTCGGATGAAGCAGTTGTTTTGTTAGGTTATGACAAGAAAGCTCTAGTTAATGACTGTAACCAGTTAATGACTGTAATCAGTCATTAACTCTGCAGAAGTCTTAGAAATTTAATCCCTACTAACCATGAAAAAGAATAACAGGGCTGTCTTGTTACCTTCTCATTTTACACAACCACTAAACAAATGAAATGCAGACATATACTATGTATTCTGATTCACTACATGTCATCAACCCAAAATATATGGAAAGGGAATGGGGGAAACTACTAGTACTGGCCTTGTGCTGATAACAGGTTTGAAGGATGTTGGCCAAGAGTATTCCAGGCACTGGCTGAGTATTATCTTAACCGTTCATAGAGTCAAATGGGTTGTTGCTGTGAGTGATGCTCCACATTAGTAAATGTTGGTCTTTCTCATCACATAAATCATAAGCTATCTATCTTCCTGATGTTATCAGTCCTCTCAAGATGCCTGAACCATGACAAGAAATAATGAAAGATTAATTAAACTGTTAACCTGTTCTGTAGTACTAGCCATAGGGAGAGGAAAAATGGTCCTTCACGGAGAATGCTGTCACTACACCAGACCTTGGAGAACAAATGCTCTGAATTAGTCCAGGACTCTACAGAATGTATAGAATTTGCAAGAATGACATTTTAGATAATTTTATAAAAGAGGGTTCAGGCTGCTGTGATTATAGCTCATGCATAAAATGAACCACCATGTTGAAGTGTATAATTGATGACAACTTTAGCTAAGTTGAAGGTAGCCCTTAGGCACCTGGTAAGTTTCCAGCCCATGCAATATTTTCTAAGAATAAACATAAGTTGCAGCTGGCAGGGACACATGTAAAACAACAAAGCAAAGCTACTTGGATATATGAAATACCCTAAAAATCAGACACAGCAATATTAGCTGAGACTGGGAATAAATTATTTCTGTTCCTTGTAAAGAGGAATACTTGAATAAAAAAATGTATAATCTTGTTCATTCAGATTCATTACTAGCACAAGTAAGTTTGTGTGTGCAATGGAAGCAATACTGCAAAGTGTGATGTGTAGTAGGAGCAGTTATAGCATACGGAGGGCGTACTTTGAACTAGACTGGAATCATGGAATGCATGCTGCTGGTTTATTTTCATCGAAAGAACCCTAGTTCATGTGCTGTCAGAGTGCTCCATGACAGAAAGCAAAGTGCAGTCAGAGGAGGCGGTCAGGATATTCCCCTCAGAAGCTCTAACACTAATATTGATGCAAAGTTTTCTTTCAGTGAAAAAGAAAGAAGGATAATACATAGTTAATCAGTGGGTTTGCATTCAAGTAAGAATGAATTAGGTCAGAAAATTTAGAGTTCAGTACCACCCACATGAAAATCCTTACTGTCATGGACACAAGTCCACTCAGTCTGGCTTCAGTGGGACTATTACTATTTGCCACTTCAGCAAAAGCTGAAGCAAAGCAATTAGAATGCGTCTTCACAGTTACATTCATATGCCTCCATTCATGCCTTCAGTTGAGTTACCTGAGCAGAAGGTCCTCAAAGACCCCGAAAGACGGGTCTTACAAAGCAATGCAAAACCACATGCTGATATGTCTACGTGAATTTAGCACTACACATCTTTCATGTTTCACCAGTTCACTATGCCATGACTCTCTGCACTTGACTGGATACACATGCCCTTCTCTGTCAAAGGGCAATGCTTGGCTAAGTGGATGTTTTAAGATTCATACCTTAAGCAGAGCTGAGCACTGTAAGCCAAGCAAAATGGAGGAGGAATTATAAATTGGTGACAAAAAATAATTACCACTTCAAAAACTTGATAGTACTAGACATAAATTTCACATATGTAAAAAACCAATCACTTCCATTTACGTATTTCCTCTATGTTTGTTATAAAATCCTGATACCAAACAGCAGATAAGGATTAAGCAAGGTTCAGGGACCAGGCAAAGTTGATGCATCCAAAGAAAGCAACATATGAAAAAATCAAAGAAACTTCCTTACTAGAATACTCACTTCTCAGACAGTAGTAAGTGTTGCAAGGGAAATGACTTGGGGTTTTCCCATTTGAAAAAGACCTTGAGTATATGCCTTCTTAATTGTGAAATGTATTAAGAGTTTTCAGAAATTACATTATTCTCTAATGTTTCTATCCATGAATGGAGCACATTCATTGTACTTATTAAGATGGTAGAGAATCATTTGACTGGTGGGAATGAGGGAAAGAAAATTGAAACATTCCCTGCTAAGAAACTAATTTAACAAAAATGACAGGAAGTCAGTGGAAACAAAAAGCGGGAGACGTTAGAATTAGGTCTCCTCATTTGAGTCATACTTGGTCCCATCAACAAAGGCTGTTTTGAAGAAAATGACCCTGGTCCTCCTGCTGTCTGTATTTTTCCACAGAATACTCCCTATTCTTTCTATGCTCTTCTGACAGAATGCCTGTGCCCCTACTTTATCTTTCGCAATGTTTTCTGAAACAGGGACTGACCCCTTCAACAGTGCTGGTGTTCCTATTGCACTGCCTCAGATGGTTTTAAAAGGTTGAAAGTTACACTATGTTATACTCTGGATATATAAATGAATTGTAATCCTTTCAGGCCACCAATGCATATGAAAGGTTATTGACCATTCAGGTCTTGGAATGCATATCCTAAAGGCACAGGCAGCAGGAACACATGCAGCAGTGTTAGGAGTGAAACACTTCTCAATTTGGATTTGACCTGACTCAGATTCAAGAATTAAATCTTGCTGTTCTGCATCCAAGGGAACTGTCCTAGCACAGATGAAATCAAACACATCTGTGCCTGGCACAATAATTCTTTTTTATTTTTTTTTAATACTTCAAAGTGAAAAAGATAAGATACAAAGGGTAGGCCTAAGCTTTTAATCTGGAGTGATGGGCTTCATACAGAATATGAGATACTGATGTTTGCTTCCGTAGTCCTAGTTGCTACTACTGAACATCAGCATCCCCACATCCTGGCTGAATTTTCCAGGCTCCAGTTATTTCTGGGGTCTTGGGTTTCTCTGTTTTTGTGAGAAAAAAAAAAAAAAAAAGCTCAGTTATGGACTACAATATATTCTCTCTCAAAGGGGAAAATAGCCAGCTCCTACCAGAAGAGAAAGCAATTATAATTCCTCACTAGCCATGGTCTGCGGTAAAATAATAAATGGAGATGATTTCCAAGACTAAGTCTGCAACAGATTTAAGTCTCAGAAAGTGATTAACTCAGTGTTTCATAGTTTTGCTGCCCAAGGTTGTTACTACATAAGTGAACTGTAAGACCAACTGCACCTATGGGACAGTCCCCACCACAGCACAAGGGCACAACTACTAGAGTGATCTTCTGCACAGGGTAAGAGATAGTGGTTGCCCAATGTTCAGCTCAAGGCTCCCGTTTCCCAACTTTAGCTTGTAACTCCAAACCTTTGCAATGCTTTGTTCTGTTTCTGGTATTAACCTGTAGACATATGATCGGAATCAAAACATTCCGATCAACATAGCAGAACAGGGAGCAAGAGAACTGATCTTCCATTCACTGGTTTGCTATTTTAAATCCAAGAATGACAGCAGCAATAACTGTTGAGCCGGGGGTATGGGGAATCAGCCCAGGGAGAATAACATTAGCATGGCTCTAGCATGCAGGCTGATGGGAGCAGAGGATTCAGTGTGTTTAAGCAGCCAGGGTGTTTGGGGGAGGGAAATCAAGCAGGTGGTGAATAGGAAAGCTGGATCAGTAAGTAGAAAAGAGCTTTCAGGGGAATCATTAGGAGCAGTTGCCTGGCCAGGTCCCATTTAGAAGGAGCAGCTGTGCCAGCCTGATGAGGGGAGGACATGCTGCTCCACGCCAGATGTGCACAGTGTGAGCACACTGTGTTGTCTGCCAGAGATGGGGAGGAATAAAGACAGAAGCCGTAGGGAGGATGATATGGAGAATGAGGGAAACAGCTGCCAGGTTACCCCAGGAGCCAGATGCTGTGAACAGAACAGCATGCACCACTGTTGCAACCCTGTGATCTCTGAGTTGTTTCTGCCTAGGAGTAAGGGGTTAAATAAATGTCCAGGGGAAAAAATATTTCAGAGCCTGTAGGTGCTGATTAGACTGATCCATGCCTCTGTGACTGCTTCCTGCAATCAAGACGAGCTGGTATTTTCTGCTTGAACTACAGCTTAATTTTATCACTGTAGAGTAGCTGAGAATTATTTCTTGGACTAGACACTGGTTTAAAACTGCAGTGAAAGATACTAGATCTTGTTCTGCCAGCTACCCTATAAAGTCTAATTTTTCTCTCCATCAGTTCAACTGTAAGTCATGAACTCACTCAGAATAGACATTTGTCTGGCTTCTTCTGAAGCTAAGCTGTGATGAACACCACAGAACCCAATCGATCAAAACTTTCAAGACAGTGTTCATGCCTTGGGACTGTGAACATCTATTTTGACTTACTCTCTTGGTGCTACGTGTTGCCTCTACTCTGCATTCGCACTTCTTTGACCATCTTTTCCTGATACTCTTCTAACATATGGTAGAGATTATATTTCTGACCATATGGGGAGGTCTGAGCTTTGGTGGGAATATTAGAACCCAGCAAAACGTTCTGTCTCCCCTCCTTCACAGCAAAATTTCAGTATTTCATACTCCCCCTTTCTGCATTTTTTTCGTAAGTTCCTGTCTTGCCCCATGCTCAATTGTTGTATCTGTAGAATATTCTTTGTCTGTTTGAGGAGGTCTCAATTTTTTAAATAATTAGATTTTTTTATACCTATATTTTTCAAGCAGAATTCTGACACCCATTCCCTTCTTGTTGCTACTGGCATACAACAGTATGAGCATCTGAACTGAGTTAAGCTAAACCAGCACTTTCTGTACTTCTACTTACATTGCAATTCATCAAAGGGATCATATCTGGTTTAGGCAGCTTCTTTCTGCCTGTTCAGAAGTCAGAATATAAATAAGTATCTATTTTTATTTCTCCCAAGAGATCTAAGATAACTGCTATAATATATAAAGTAGGAGCATGTTTTACGCAACAGAAAATTCTATCAGCAATACTGTACGATGAGAAGGACTAGGCAAATAATTCATAGTGATTATATTGTTACAGAAGCTTAATCTGTCTATTGTCTATGGCACCTATGCCAGGATATTTCCATTCCTTTAAATGTGTACAGTATTCCATGTTTATGCCATTTTTAAATGTCTAAAGGGATCAAAACAGGCAGATGTTAAGACTTCCAGGTTAATATTCATGGACTGAATTATATTGAATTGTAATCAATCACACAGCACACATTTTGCATCTGGATAGAAGGGGCATTGAAAAATTTTTCAAAGCAAAAAGATGCATGTACAAATGCAAAATATAATCTGCTAAACTGGGTACTTTGATTTTTTTTAGTCCTGTAAATATAAAAATATATAAATAATATAAAATTTTATATTAAAATATTTTAAAAACATGCAGGAAAAAAAAGCACTTTAATAAATTTTATTGAGGTATTTTTTCACAGCCTTAGAGAAATGTTATATTCTTAATATACTGTGTGTTTACACAGACTTTAACACTTAAGGTGATGCATACATTTTGATAAAAACAGGAAAAAATATGATTCTTTGCTATATTATTACAATTGCTGTTAATATTGTTGTTATTATTGTTGTTGTTACAATAAACACCTCAGAAAAGTTATACAGTCACCTTGTGATCCAAACTTAGGTCTTCAGTACATTTTCAATTTTGTCTTCTATTTAAATATAATCAGTTCTTGGGCTTAAGAGTCTGAATTGCTAACATGAAACAGAAAAGACCAGACTGTGGTCCCGCTCACGACAGCAGAGTAAAAAGTCCTTTGTGAGTTTGAAGTCTGAATGAACATCACCATTCACAAACTTCTCAATTTCACGTGACTATGACTAAGCTGGTGAGAAATTATGAAGGTGGACCATGGGCCACTAGTCAAAAAAACCAGTCTGCTTTTCTAGCCAGTAAGTCATTGTTTAACTGCTTACTCCACCCTGTTAAAGTCCCCACAGAAAAGTTCTTTTCTGCAGGACACCAAACATCTCTGATTTATTGCCTTCATTCCTCCCTCCTACTCCATATACAATTTGAAATAAGAAATAAGATACTAGAAAATGTTTAGTTAAAGTTGATAGGTGTAACAGAGAGCCTTGAATCTAAACCAGAGGACACGATTCCAAGGTGCAACATTAAGACACCTTAGCAGCAGCATCATTATCGAGTTCATAATTAAAAGATGTTTTTGGAATACCCAGTACTAGACTAGATTTGAGAAGAGTGTCTTGTTTTTCACTGAAATGGGTGTACATATTCATGATATATGGTTACCATATGCTTTTACTTAGCCTCTACTTAAAAATAATTGTAGCTAGCAAATACATTGATTGAACCTGTAAACATGTGATAGACGGAAAGATGTTCAGCATATTTGGACAATCTAGCCCTGACAGAGACAAGCACTTAATCAGATGCTTAACTGCATGTAAAGAGTACAAACACACTCAAATTTTCTTCTTTGCCTTTATTTAAGTATAAAATTTGATCACGCAGACTGCAACTCACAAGGAACTTCGTTCACCAAGATATACTTATGAACTTACAAGTATTTTTATACTTAAAACATTGTTTCATCTCTCACACGCACACCAAAAAGGTGAAGAGCTGCTTGAACTGGGAAACTGAGAGAAGCCACTAGATAGGAAACTGTAAAATGAAAAGTAGAAATAGCGCAAACATTTCTCTGCCTTTATTTATCAAGATGAGATGGAAATAGCCTTGTTTCAGAGAAATTTGTATAAAGTACCTTTACCATCTCATTTCAAATCTAAGGAGGCTTAATATGAAAGCTAACACACTTTTTGAGAATTCCTCCCACTAGAAAGAGATAAAGATGATACAATATCGTAATTGTCTTAGAGCAGTCTGCCAATTATGATTTTAAAATAATGTTCTGTTTTGTTTTGAGAATTTCATATTGCTTTAGTCAAATTGTGATTGATAACATTATTCCGACGGATATCTCCCCCTAAAGAGCAGATTTTTGCCTGTTTGACCAGTCACACAGACAGAAAGAGCTAACTGAGGAGTCTGGGTGAAAGATGGAAGACAGAAACCCAAAGCCTGTACTCCAGGCTACCTTACCCAGTATTTGAATTAACAGACATCCTCAAAATAGCTCAGTTTCCCATTTTACACATAGCTTATATCTGTTTTCTTCAAATAATCAGAGATTTCAGTGGAATTAAGCCCATGACACACTTGAGTCTGACCTGCCAGAACTAAGCTTTTCTTCTGAGTTCTGCCACAAGCCCTTACAAAAAGGAGGAAGTAGCTGAAACATGAAACTCAAAAATAGCGGCATCACACAAAATTCCCTTAACTTTTATTATTTATCAGATTACAGTATACATTTCAAACTCATTATCTGGAAGTATTCACCCTTTACAAGAAATAATACCTTCCTTGGTCATGACATCCTCTGCCACAGACAGCCATGTAACTATACCATGGGAACTGATGTTGTGTCTCATCTCAGTCAAATATAGTGAGATGGTAAACATACACTTTATCTATAAATCTCTTTAGACTCAAAATCATTTGCACTGGCCCAATAAGATCTACAGCAAAGGAGATGCTGAGAACTATTTTTCAAGCTATCCAAGGCATTGAAAAATGGCTTTTTGTTTTCAGAAGTATCCTAAATACCCATGAGAGCCTCGTTTGGAAAATTCTGCAGGAAATGCAAAGATTCAATTAGTTTCCATTTTTCTTCTCATTCTCACCCTTTGCCTAGGAGCTGCCTTGCTAGTTCTCCTCGTTTGAACAGTAATTTAGTACATATGTTTATTCCCCCTTGTATACTTAAAACATTTTATAGTTCCTAATTTGCTAGTTATAAGATTATACCCTCTGATTTCCATGGCTCTCTGCCAAACATAACAGTTCATTCTGTATTACTGAAAACATATGCAGAAGCTTCAGCAAGCCTGATTTCCCTTCTGTCTGTATTTCTCTTACAAATGTTCCTTCTGAACACACTGATGCCTCAGACTTTTTACATTTCTTTCTTTCCTTCATGGACTCACTGCAGTCACTAACTACTGTTCGTTGCAATATTAACTGCTTCAGAAATTGCTCACCAGATATTTTTTAGTAAAGGTGGCAGACTCTGAACAGAAGTAAATTGTTCAGATGGAGTTCCATGAGCATTCAGCTGCTCTAGGGGTGTTGTGGGCTCACCTACAGGAGGAGATTTTGGACTCCAGATTCCCCTTGCCTGTTAAAGGCACTGCAAAAATCTAAGAATTTGCATATGGGGCAGACTGATGAAGCAGCTCTATCTAGAAAAAGCATCTGCTATGATTATACCCTAACACTGTTCAACTTACACCCAGCAGAAAAGCCATTTGCATTGGTTTTTGCCTTGTGCATCACCTCTGCTAACAAATTCCTGTATCTATTAATGCAGTGATAACACATCATCTAACTCACTCCTACCGGTAACATTTTAAAGATTTCATGCAGTTCACGAAAATCCTTTCTGAAATTGTTCCCACTAGAGTCCTACAGGGAAGACTGCAATTTCGACTCAAAAGGACAGTTGAACATATCCTCTGTGCATAGTATCCTAGCCTTTCCACAAAGCCACTGCCTCCATCTGAATAAACATTTCCTAGTCTGCCTTTTCATTCTGCCCTCGGAGATCTGTAATAGTTCCCTGTGATTGCTCTTATGCCTTTCCTGTGCTTCATTTCAATCAAAGCTGTCTCTGCACTCGTAGCCAAGCCACATGTCATTTCATCCTTCCATCAGTGTTCTCCTTTGTCTCTCATACTCCTCTATACTAGTGCTGCAATCCATTTTAAAGTGTCTGCAACCCTGTTAGACTGCACGGGGCAGGAAGCACATAATGTGCAATCTTAGTGAAAGATAGGAAAAAGAAAGACGTGGAGACAGAGCTGGGAGAGGCCTAAGTTTGAGACTTTCTACTTTATTTGGAGAGGCAAAGTCCTTACCACATGCTGAGAAATCTTGCCCATGAAGGAGGCTCATGCCCCCCCCCCGAGGCAGTCACAGACCTTCCCGCTCTGCTCTGCAGGTCACCGCAAAGGCACAGGCATGCTTTCAAAACCTGCTTCACACTAAAAGTAACACTCGGAGGAAAAACTTTCCTGGGGCATGTAATTCAAACGAAAGCCTCTGCTGGTTATTTTTTCTTTAAGTCAGACCTACTAACGGGACATTTTACCATGATGCCTTCGCTCCTCACAGCAGCTACAAGAAGGTCTGAAGAAACATCTGCATTTTCACTGTCCATGTGGTGATTCAACCACATTTCTTCTCACAGTTCCTTGCCACGTTCCATTCGTATCTTAAATCTACCTGGCTGAAAAGTTCACAGAATACATTTTGTTTACCCAAATAATATCCAGTTAAAACTCTAGGTAATTATTGACAAATATTGACAATTATTTTGTGCAGAACTAACAGTGTGAACTGGTTTGAGTTCCCCATCTCACTGCCACACAACCACTTGCTGAGGCACCATACCCACAGCTGACCTGCACACACACCTACACTGCACTTCCAGCCTGGTCATGCTGTCCCAACTCGAGCAACACAAATATGCCTCTTTTAAAGCAACTCCCTCTTCTCCTATTGCAAAACATTCTTCGTATGCCATATAGATAAAGTCAAACAGCTAATGAGATAACAGGTAATAAACATCACTTGTGGTCATTTATCAGTTTATGGCATTTTTTTATTATAACTGGCTTTCAACAGTGACGTGATCAGGATGAGCTTGGGCCTGAGATGTACCCCAGAAGGTCTTGACTGTGGCACTCAAGTCCAGCTTCAGCAGCAAGTATCAGAATAAGTACAACAAACATCAAAATTGGATTGCCTTAGGCTTTGAAGCAGAGACAGTGTGAATAAAAAGCACATTTGCTGTATTTTATACAGTAATTTTGTTCAGAAAAGAGTCATAAATTGAGTAGGAGTGACTAAAATTAGAGTGGCAGAAAAGACAGCAGCTTGTTGCTTGAAGAAGTTATACTGTAAATGTTGCAAAGTTATTTGAAATGGCAGCTGTTTCTGACAATTCATTTTCCACACTGCATTGCCTCTCTTGGTCAATTTATGAGCATTAATACACAATTTTTCTCAAAATGAGCATGGAATAAATGAGGGCAAGTCAGCCAGAGATAATTCTTAGACAAGGTGACCAAAATTAGATGTATGCCTACAGACTCTGAGACTTTATTTCTAGATTGATTTCAATTTCATCAAAAGGTTACAATGACTGTTCTAAATAATAATAATAAAAAAAGGCTTACACAATCACTTTTATTGTAATATCTATTGGTCTGTCAAGCTAATCATCTGACACCACTGTTGCAGTACACTAAATTCTGCATTTATGAGGCACTTGCCATCCTCATTTGTAGATACGTTGATTCCTTGGGAGACTGAACATTTGCTAAACAGCATGCTACCAGGCAACAGGACTTCCGAAGTTCCTACTTCCCAGGCTCCATTTGTCTCTCACTGTATATATGCTACTATTCCCCCTGTACACACCATGCCCTACGTGTGGAAGGAAAAATGAGTTAACAAGCAGGTGGAGTAAGCCAAATTGAGGTGCCCTGTGATTTCCTGTAAATGATAATAATCACACTAAACTAACCCCTGTCTGGACCAGTGTAATCCTCTTCCATGACTAAGCAAACTTTGGTTATTTGTTGGTTTACAATTAGACACAGCCATTGCAAACATGACACTGTTTAAAGTAGTAACAAAAGCCTTGTCATTACCTGTGCAACAGGTAGGACAAAATCATGCAGAGGGATTCACCAAAAAATAGCTGGGTCTCCCCTTTGCACCCACAACCTCAACGAACAAGAATCATGAAAGAAAATTGTCTAATAACTTTGTATTTCTCAAGTCCCATGGCAGAAGGAAGGCTACAGGGAAATTCTGTTCAGGTTACTTGGTTTGGCTTTAATGCTGCTTTGTGCCAATGGAGAGTCCTAAAGCTACCTTAAGAGTACTCTTGACACAGAGCTGGGAGCTTAGGGCTTCACACATCTCAGGGTACCAGGTGCTGCAGTATTCAGGTATCTCCAAATATCTCAATTACAATATAACCCAGCAATAAGAATCAATTTAAATATCAGAGGTTGGACAGGAGGAACTCTTTAAGATTTGATTTGGCAGTTTTCTTCTATGAAATCCCATTTTTTCTTTTCACTGTCTTTTTTTTTTTTATGTTTTATAACCCTGCTAAGCTCAGGTACAGGCAGAAATGATGAGCACATAGCTTGCATATAAAATGAATAAGCTTTTCTAATTTTTGCTGATAAAATAAAAACTTTCACCTAAATTAGGTTGAAATATGCATCTATTCTCCTGCATTTATGTGGCTTTATTAAAGTGCCTCTTTGTACTTCAGTGAACAATTACAAATCATTTTCCCAATTTCTTCAGACACTCAGGCATGCCAAGAGCTAATTAACTAGTGTGACAATTGCAAGAAGCAGCAACATAATTCAGTTTTTTAAATGGCTGGAAGGTATTTAATTTGAATAAAAGAGGAATTAAACAGCAGTAGTAATAAATGGTATTGACAGGTAGAGTACACATATCAGAAAGGTCACTAACAAAGTATTTGCAGGTACTTTCAAAAACTCCACTTTGGAGTTGTGAAATTAGGATTAATTGGTTGGAGCTGTTTTATAGACTATTTCACACATTTAATACCTTACAATCTATTGAGGTAATCAGCCATGTGTAAAGAACAAGTTTTGAATCGATTCCCTGATTAAGTAAAATACAAGGGTCTTTGTATGCAAAATGTAGAATGCTTAATGCAAGATTCATTTGGCACAGTGGAATACTAGTAGGAAAGACTTTTTCAGTATAGTAAATACCAGAACTTATCAGAATTAGGGCAATTGTTGGCACAGCTCAGAAGCAAATCCTGTTCTTGCTGTGGAAGTAAATTTGGTAATAGTAACTACTAGTCATGTAGACCTTTATTTGTAAAAATCAGTAACATCCAACATTCACATTTTTTTCTTGTTTAGTTTGAGTAAGTTTTGACTCTGTCTTTCAAAATACCAAAATTTGCTAATGTGAAAATATTCTCCCTTTCTCTTCTCAGAACAAGACAAAAAATATAAGAATGAGTAAGTTCCAAAAGAATTTTGCAAAGCAGAATACAGTTAATGAGGAACAAATGACATTGCCCAGAAATAATGGCCCTACAGGAATTGGATTTTGCTAGACATTCTACATGAGCCACCACTCACGTTATGCACTCAAATTACCAGGGCAGTCCACAATTCTTGCTCTCAGTTTGTGACCTCCTAGTATTGTCCTTGCCTTGAGTCAAGTATCTTGTAGAAGTAAAAACAGTTGGATCAAATACCAGATGAACTCAAAAGAAAGACTAGTTCTCCACCAGAGAAGGGACATATAAACTTAGGAAAAGAGGATCAGTCAGATCTGGGGACCACCATCTCCACCAACATGTGCTGTGAAACCCCAGACCCCCTCTAGACATCAAGTAGTCTTGAGAAGATAGTAGGAAGCTCTGCCTAACCTGCTGACTTCTGGGCCTCTCCTCCTCACATCTGTGGTCAAAACTGTGCAAGCGACAAATGAAAACAGTTACAATGAAGCAAAGAAAAGCTTCAGAGGGTTAATCCAAAACCCCTTGCTGCAAAGAGACCCCTTTCTCTATCCATCATATCCATTTTGTTCAAAGGAAATCTTGTTCTGTTCAGCTCAGCGGACCCAAACTCACAGAAGAATGTTAGGAACACTACACAAAGGACCTAAAGGTAATAAATTAAGGCAAAGTAAGCTAGGGTAGACATCTGAATAAGTAAAATAGGCCTGAAGCCAAGACTTTCTCCAAGCTTCAGTGACTGGGACAAAGACAATGGAAAGTTAGAGAGGTCATAGTGAGGAAGACTACAGGGACCCCAGACTCAGCGATGAAGAAACAGGATGTACCACCAAATTATTCCCCAAAATGAAGACCACGCCCTGGACTCTGCCCTAACTCCACCTGCTATGAATATTGTAATCTAATAATGTAATAGTATGAATATGTATGTAAAGATGTTGCAATCATCTTCAAAATTTGTATGAATTACCTGCTTTTACACTGACCACCTTGAAGCTCTTTGTCCAGCACGAGCTGGGGGCTTCCCGCGATCGCGAATAAATACCTTGCTGTTTAAGGACATAAAATTCTGTCTCTAAGCAGTTTTATCGGCTTTTTGGGCTTCAACAATATAAAAAGTCCTAACAAAGTCTTTGTCCATCTTACTTTGTCATTTAATATTGGGTGGAGTGGCCCACTGAAGAGCTCACAGACCAGAAAGCAAAGTTCAGTTTTCATCTGAAGAGACTTGGAAAACAGGTATTGAGGATGCTAGATCTACGGGATCAGCCTAACTCTAGCCTAAAGGAACTGATGTCTTCTATGGTTCAATGAAACAGGATTTACATATTTTTACACATGTAAAAATTTGAATGAGGTAAGTATCTGGGATCATTGCAATTTCTTCCAAATGATAGAGTCCAGCAATTTATTTTATAAATATATTAGTTTTTTCCTAGCTGCTCCCTTAAAAATGGTTAGAGGTTAAGAATGGCAAGTGCAAATTCATCTGTGAATTAAATTAGATGAGAAGGATTCTTACATACTAGATCTCGCCAGAAATAGATGGGCTTGATAAAAGTATACTCTAGCTGGGGAAACACTTAGCACTCCAGCTCCTGTGTAAAGTATCAAACACTATTTAAATTTTAAGTTGAATGTTTAAGCACAGTGTGTTGTTAAACCAATGCTAAAACAACAATCTTTATATTTCATTGTAGTACAAAATCCATATAAATTAATATTAGAGTCAGATGAATTTTAGCTCAACTGTCCTTGATGAGGACTCCTTGCAACAAGATAGACAAAGTAGTTCCTTATCTTTTGGGGAGACAGTAATTTACTGTAAATCTCCTCCTTCCTAGTCTGACTGGTATGTGTCTCCAGGAAATAAGATCATCAGCTTTGTACCAGCTAGATTTAGTTTCTCAAAAGAATAAGTGATTCAATAAAAATAAACTCGGAAACATTCTGCATGTTGGACTAGTAATCATGTGACCACACTATGTTTCTATGTGGGAGTTTCAAAACATATTTTTCTGGTTTATTTGGATTATTACAAAATGGGACATACAGCTGATTAATGAAATCATCACACACTGTTACATAATAACTAGTTTTGTTACTAAACATTTCTCTTTTCCTTTCCTGCTGATAGCATGTTCTTTGCAGCTACTTACTCATTAGCCATCCTTTGATCTCTAGGCTACAGCTTTTTGTGCTACAAGCAAAAAAAAATGCTGTTTACTTCCTGCATGACCAAAATACACAACTTCAGATCTTCATGTGTCATAGTTAGCCCCATTTCAACTTAAGACCTTCCCAAATACAGTTCAACCTGCTCTATTAAAAATTGTGCAATGCTTGTTTCTTCAAAAACAAAATTCAGACTCTGCTGGGAAGTCAAGACATTAAAAGTAATGAAGATTTTTTTTATATTTTTCAAGAAAGTAACAGTTGATTTGGTAATTTTTTATTTTTTTTGTACAGCTGTCTTTCTTATAATTTGGACTGCATCTAGACAGATCTTGCTTTAAATCTTGAGTTCCATCTTGTGCTTTGTTTCCCCATTCAGAAACAAAAGGCCTGAAATGACAATGGAATAATGGCACACTGGAATCATTTAGGTCATCAGCTTCCCTTTTCCTTCTTAGATACCTGTTCTTTTTCTTTTTTTTTCTGTAGAAATATGATAAATATTATAAGCCATTCTAACACATTCTATTTTTCTTGCTATTTCCTGATTCATCATATTGGAGCTTATCATTAGTCCCTTCACGATTTTTCAAGACTATGTCTACAAAAGTGTAAAATAAAGACTTATGTACCATGAGGAAATGCCCTCAGAGTGAAAATATATAGATATATTCAACCCTGGTGAAAGTCTACTAATACATACTGACTTTTGTTGTGAGTTAACTTATTCAACTTTTGAGAGAAAAAAGATTGAAAGAAGAAAAATGTTTTAGGCCTATTTTGTCAGTATGTATTGAGTCAGGGGTGGGATAAGATTACTTATCCATGATGGACTGAAAAGGTACAGTTAGGAGATTGAAAATCATTATCTTGTAAAATTCTCCTTTCACTATGTCAACCATATATTTTGCTTCAGTGGGAACCAAACCCGCCAGAAGAGATTTTCTCAAACACTTTGAAAATAGAACTACTAAGAAAAACCCCAACATTTAAATTAAAAGGGATAAAATTCATGATGGAAATACTGTAGAGATAAGGAAGGCTTTTCCAGGTTTTCATATTCTGTGAACTTGTTTAATCTCACAAAGCACTGCACAGAAGCATGGAAAATCACCTATAATTTCCCTAACAATATGATGCATACTTCATAGAACAGACGGTTGTTGACCTATTGTAGTAATTGTTTGGTTTCCAATTACACAGCTTGAAAAACATCAAGTCCTTGTGAGAGTATGTAAATTTTTTCAGTTAAATGCACCTGATTACTGAATTATCGTTGACATTCTAGTAGAATTATATCAAATTAATTTTATCCAAAATATTATTTATGCAGTGTATTATTCAGCAAAAGAAAATCAAAATATCAATTAGCTCTTTTGAAGAAAACAACAAAGAATATAGCAAAGGGTATTCAGATTACTATTTTTTTTTTTTTACCTTTGGATGCTAGCCAAATTCCAGAGCCCTCTAAAATGTTTGCATTTCAAGGAGACATTAACAGAGGGGCCTGGCATGTTCAGTGTGACCCTGCTTACCTGCAAAGACTATACAAAAAGCTGTTACCCTGAATTCAGTAGGCAATACTTTGCTGATGGCTTTAGCATTGTTTAATTAAGTGTTCAGCTAAAGAGTGGCCCTTCTGAGTCTCCTTATTCTTATCTAATTCCTTACATGCTTACCTAATTTCCAATACAACAGCCACATCAGAGGCACTTCCTACAATATTTAACAACAAAAGGTAATGATGCTTGAACTACCTCTGTATCTGCTGGAGGGACTACACAGGAGGGCACAGATGATCAAGAAGCAGAAAAGGAGAGAAGCTCTGTTGGATCTTACACTAGCAAACAAAGAAACACCAGTCAGAGGTGTGAAGGCTGGGGACAGTCTTTGCTACAATGACCATGGGATAGTGGAGTTCAGGATTGTGAGGGATGAGAACAAAGCAAATAGTAGGATCACCACACTCAGCTTCAGAAGCTGGAAAGCAGTTTAATGGAAAAGGCCTGGAGTTCCTTGTGGAGACCAAATTGAACATGAGCCAGCAATGCACCCTTCAGAAAACAAGGCCAGCAGCCATCTGGGCTGCAATGGGCAGGGCACTGCCAGCAGTAATCGGGTGACTAAAGCATTTGGAGCCAGACTCTTCTCAGTGATGTCCAATGTGAGGACAATATGCAACGGGAACAAATTAAAAATAAGAAATTATATCTGAGGGTGGTCAAACACTGGAATAGAGTAGGCTATCCAGAGAAGTTGCAGAGTCTCCACCTCTGGAGACATTAAAAAACTGACCGGAAAATGTCACAAGCAAACTGCTCCAGTAGATCCTGGTCTGACCACAGGGTGGAGGGGATGGTAAACTAAATGATCTTCAGACATCCCTTTCAACTTCAATCGTTGAACAATTCTATGGTTTATACATAATTTAGGGGTTTTTTTCTGAATTACTTATTTTTATTCATAACCAACAAGCAATTCCATTTTCTGAATATCCTTTAGTTTCTTCTCTTGTCCACACCATGCTTAAAGTTCTCATACGTGGCTTTAGGAGAAACATCTTTCTTCTTGACATCAGCTTTCCTTATGACTCTCCTGTGCTGCTTACCCTTCTTTTCATCAACTACCCATAATATTCCACCCAAATTCTCATGCCTTCTCCTACACACTAATAACTATATTCTAGCTCCAGAGAACATCTTGGTTCTTTAACCTGATTCACATTATTAAGAAAACACTCGGGAGCAAAGTTTTCATCTGCATTTCCCTCTCTGTTATTTTATCCTTATCTACCATCCTTACTACAAGCTCTTTCACGAAAAGTTCCACAAAAATGGAGTAGGTATCCTTCAGCTGCAGAGTACTGGACAACAATAAATTATAATACCCAGAAATGACCATACAGCTTTCTATTTGAGAATTTAAAAAAAAAAAAAAAGTAATTTCTTTTAAAAGGCAGAAATACTCAACAGAGTAGTTTGATCACTTTACACCATCAGTGACATGATGCAGAAATAGATCAGCAGGACTTTGCCTGTAAGAAGTCTGTTTGTGTTGCTCTTTACTAAAAATTAGGAATTACATGACTGCTTGAATGCGTATTATAATGATGGAACAGGAAGGGGCAGTTTAGCCAGACTGTTAACTCATTCTCATTCTGCTTACTCATCACACAACTACTAGAAAGAGATTTTCTGACGTTTCCAGGATCCAGATTCATCCTACAATTGTCAGAGACACCACTGTCCCACCTTAAATCCTTTTGAAACTTCTTCTGTTATTTTGTAGCACCCTCTTCTCTCATTGTTTTTCACAATAAGTGCACTTTCTCAATACAGGAGCAGTAAAAATTACTAGTTACAGAGTAAAGAACTCTTCTACAAGATTGGGTTAACAGAGTTACTGAGAATTTGGTGAAATAAAAAATTATCAACCAGGAGGTTCTTCTTTTAAGAAGAAAAAATACCCACAAACCTATAGATAAGATACTTAGAGGACCTTTCTTATTTTTCAATTAAGTAATGTGAAGAAGGTAAGTGTTGACCTGTCATATCACAGCAATTATGAAAGTGGGAAATTGTAAAGACATGTGAACACAAAGATATCCCCCGACACTTTAGGAGTATTTTCAAGCCTTTTTCAAAAAACTTTTATAAGTACTAAAAATGTAAATGTCACTATTAATATGTTTAGATCCACTTTAAACAAGATGAAATAAGTCATAATATCAAGATAAAAAATGAGACAAAGCTCTTGCATCAACACTTGCCTTCCTTCTATGCTGAGCCTCATACTGTCAACCTAATCTTGGTGACTGACAAAGCTCTCTGAAGAAACCCAGTTTACTGAAGACTGGACAGAGGCAAAGTGATTCACAGAGTAACTATGAGTCTACATCACAGTTTCAAAGAACATTTAGACAAGACAAAAGTGAAGTAAAAACAAGTCACTAACATCATGTCTCAGATCAAGGTGCTGTGTGAAATGCACTTTTGTCCACTTCTACAATGCGACCGTGACTGTTGAACAATCATACGAAGAGAACTTATCAGAAACTTGAGGACAGATATACATATGTATATTGTTGTATACACCAGGATAACTACACCTCTGCACACTGTGACATCTTACAAACACTATATCCACCGACTCCTTGACAGTAGTACCCTCCCATTTCTGTTTTGCCTTTTTCCTGCCTGAAATCTAAATTCAGTGAATGACACACAAAAATGGCAACAATGAACAGAAAAAAAAAAGAAAAAAAAAAGTGGTTTTATACTGGCAACATTAAATAGACAGAAAAATAAAGATTAATTGTAACAGTCAAATTCAAGTGCACAGACAGATACATACACAATTATCCAAACTTTTTACAACTGCACTGGTCATAAATCGATTAAATAGATGTTGTTTATTTCTGAATTTCTCATAGAGATACAAACCAAACAAAGGGGACAGAAAATCACTATATGATCAATAGTGAAAATATTGCAGTTCCTCAGGTGGTTTCTGCATATTTGTGTAACACAGAGAAATAAAAAGATACTAGTACATGCTATGTAGATTAGCAAAGGGCAAATTTTTATGTTGATAATGAAACAAATCAATTTGAAATATAAGGCAATCTACTAGATTTTAAATATTTCTTTGCCTTATGTAGATAAACTGTGATTTCTTGATGAAAACCAAAATTAGTGAAAAATTCTTCCTGCAACCATTGAAGGAATTATAGCTAGAATGAGGAACAAAGACTTGTTAGTGAGAAGGAGAATGTAATTTTTATAAAAAAGAGCACACCTATGTAAGTACTTTATTAAGTCAAAAGAAAGAACTCTTGCTCCTCCCTTTCCCTTTTAAAGATAAACACGTAGGTTTGTCTTTAGCCAAAAATTGATTTATTAAGTATGATGAATAAGATTATTCAATAAATGTTTAAAGTTTAGTTCCATAATCACATTGTACCAAATATTGCAGGACCAAAACTATTTCAATGAACAGTAAATTTTCTTTAGTTATTTTTCAGGAGGAATAACTTTAAGTCATGACATGATGGCAAACAAATCTTCCTAACAAACTACTGGCATAAAACCCCTGTGATTCTGTCCTAATAACTCACACTACTATTATTTTGTGCCAAGCTAAGCTCCTTTTCTCACAGTAAATAATATTTGATTCATTTAAAAGGGTTAGATAGTCCCCTGAATACGGCATATTTTCGGTAACATACAACTCAATCTAACAAACATGGAAGAACCTGTTCTGAAATAATTATCACATAGGGGGCTATTGGTTATAAGATACCGAAATATGAAAGCACATATTGTACCATATTGTACCTCATACTCTCATAAGCCTAACGATAATGACAGTTAAATTACATGACCAAAAATGCCACCTCTTCAAATCTGAAAACCAAGCCAAGAAATGTTGTAAAGTTAGTAAACTGTCATGCTCATTCTTCTATGCCATATGAAAGCAGCTCAAATGAAAATTTCTTCACAAGAAAATACGTAATGAAACGGGACAGAAAAATAACAACAGAAAAGCTTATTCAGAAAAGTATCTAAGCAACCTTTCCTTCTTGTTTAAATATTCAGACATTTCTGTGTCACAGATTAACAAACAGTTCATACTCTCAAAAAAAAAAAAAAGGATTCAGAAGAAAACAGCTGCTTTCTCCTCCTTTTCTGCCTGAACTGCTCTATTAAATAGAATGAATGAATGATTTAAATAGAAGTTCTCAAGTAGACACAATATGCTTTGATTTTTACCTTCAATAATATCACTGAAGCCAATTAACTCAACTGAGGTTCTGGCTTTTACCTGTAATGTACAAAAAAATACGAGATTCAAGTGATCATATAATGAATAAGGGGTATCTACTCTGAGCAAAGCTGGCCAAAAACGCAGAATTGCTTTTTCACAAAACACACTTATGTTTGTTCAGAATTTGTTTTTAATCCAACTTGAACCATTTTTTCCCTCTGAATAATTTTCCAGTGAATTAGAAATTCTGAGAACAGGCTTTTTAAGAAACGAAAGACTGTCTGTGTCTGCCTTTCTTTCAGTTCTCACATTAGATCAGATCATATCTCCTCAGGTAGTGATGAAATCAGAAGACAGGAGGCTCTTTAATAGTAGAAAGGGTCAAGATGCTAGAAATAACCATGCCCCTCCACCATTAAATAAGACTAAAATACTAATTTTAACAAGAAATAAAAGATTTTCAGTATTAATTTAATTTTCCATCAAATTCTACTGCTGTCGGTAGAAAATACTGATGATAATGGTGTAATTCATACAGTCCAACCTCAGTTTTGGTTGGTCAGCAACCCACAACAAAACTTGTGTGGAAGTTTCCAATATCCCTAGTCACCACCTAGGCTAAAGGAGGACAAGAACACAACAGTTTGCACCTGTAAAAGTGACAAAGCCAGTTACTTTGTGGGACTCAAAGACAGCAAAATACCTTGCAGTACAGTGGAGAAATGCTGAGCCTGAAGCTCAGAGACAACTATGAGAACCACTGTAGTACCACCAGGCTCTTGGCAATATTGGGCCAGATGTGCCAGCTGCAGCCTGTAGATCTATCAGTCCTCTGCTGACATACATACGGATGTTAAGGATGCAAAACCCCCAGCTGAAACCTGTCATTCTACCTCCACAATATGAGAGGAACAATATGGATTTACAACAGTCGAGAGTCTGGCCTAGCAGCTGAACCCTCCATGAAAGGGGTGGAAAAGCCTCACCCGTGCAAACCCCTATACCAAGACTGTCACAACATCCTTTCCATGTGTTAACACCTCCACGTGTGTAATCTGGTAGCTGTGCTGAGGGCCTCCCCTGAATCCATTTCTGGAAAGAAACATGCTGGAACTTTCACTGTGGACCCATAGGAGATTCTGTCAAGTCAAATATTTATCCTTTGACCTTTTGCATTGAAAAGGGTAATTGAAAAAACAACAGCAACAAAAACCTGAGTGTGCACATCCCTACTGTAGCTTCAATATATTACTTCATTAGAAATGCAGAAAATTACCTAGGAAATCCTGGGCCAACTGGCACCACGGTTATTAAGAAAAAAAATCCCAATGGCTGCAAAGAGCCTTCTTTATTAACAATACTTTCTACTACAAAATCCCTTCCTTCAAGCAGAGTGTTGTTAGTAATGGCACAGCACATATATTTTGATTCATCTATTGAACCCTTTGCTCTTCTGATTTATTAATAGGGGACTTCTCCAAGTTGGTTGGGCTTACTACAATCCTGTTTAATTCCTCTTCATTTTTCATTACTAGGTCATTACACACTTTAAGCCACTACTTTTTTCTGTGTTCTGAACTCCAGGCAACTTAGCCCAAAGATCCAGCACAGGAAGGGGCTGCAGATAAGGAAAATAAAAACTTACGAAGTTCTAAATATGCTTTAACTGCAGAGTGAGTAAGTATCATTATATTGCTGGGCAGTAATACTCTTTTTATTCTGCAGTTTATATACATACCCTCCCACACATTTCTGTTAGTCAAAGCTTTCAGGCTAAGCTGATGACAGGTGGCAGTCCTAGCATGAGAGGACCACATGCTGTGGACATTAATGAATTTCTTTCAGGCCCAAATGGAAGTTTTATAACCTTAGGTTGACTTACTCTCCTCTTCAGTTAAATAAAAGTATTTCAGCTCATACAAACAGCTCAGCAAGATACAAAAACAGCAAGAGCCAAATGAGTGGAGGGATTTAGAGCTTTTCCAAGGTTTACTTCCAGTTCAACCATTTTCAGTCACTAATTAAGCAATGCAGCAAATCTCTTACTCTGTCTTTTGGAACGCAACATGCGTTATCAAAAAAGCAGGTGAGAAAGGAATACTGGAATGGTAAAGTATATTCCAAAGTTTATTTTTACTTCTGTGAGGTACTTCACTGAACTATAACAAAACTGCAATTCTGACTATAGCCAACAAGCTGTGAATGCTGCCCTAAAAAACTCAGTGTAGTGCCACACCTGTGGAAGAGAGGATTTTGATGTTTGCAGTGCCTTATAGGCTTTAGACATTTTATGTCTTTCCCATTTGTTAATGTTTCCAGTTTAACATGGAAAGAAATCAGAATACAGCGAGTTGCCTAAGGCAGCAGATCATGAGGACAGAAACATTCTTAGCAAATTACAAGCTTTGGCTGTGGATTAAATGAACAGTGCTTTGGTTTTCCTTCATTCAGCTGGACTTCTTTAAAGCTTCAAACCCATGAACTCAAACCTTAAATGGCAGAAAATAAACATGATTTCTGCTTATAATAATCTCCTTTATACCATGCCTGAGAAAGGAAAAGGACAAAGTCTCTATAATAAAGTGTTTGGCTCTAAATGACCTGCAATAGATACTGGATATACAGTCTCTCTCATGGTACTAATAATTCACATTTATTGATGACCTCTGGTCTCACAGTCATCATGATAAAGATGATGATGTGGAAATCTAGACAAAAAAAATGTCTGGAAAAACAGAATGCATATCAGACAGGTAGCATTGTGACAGTCAAAGAGTTTTAGCTTACTGCAGGACACTAGAGAGCAACAAAGTCTTTACATCTATCCACTTTATCTTCCTGTTTTAAATACCTCACACTGTTTTTTATCATCAGGATAAAAAGAATCCCAGCAGTCTTCAGGTGACTACACTAACCTGGACTGGGATTTAAATAAAGAACTTTGAGGTGAAAGATTCTCTTTTTCATTACCAACCACGTGAACCATAGCTCATTTATTCTGCCCTTAAAATAAACCACATTTCCAAAAGTGTGACTTTACACCTCTTCTCTTTTCCCTCAGTTATGACAAATGGAAAAAACTGTACAGCATGTATTTCTACTCTGACTGACAGTTTATACAAATTATTCCTTTATGTCTTTGTAGTTTTACACTCAATATTTTAAATGCTCGAAATTTCATATAGTCATATTGAATTCCATTAGGATTCCTGAGTCTGTCAGAGTAATAATATCTTTGAGTTTTTGAACTCCATACATACTTCATTTAATTTACAATGGTTATGGTAAAAAGTCTATTTTCTTCTCCTTTTAAACCAGATACAGAAGAAATTCTAATTGGGTGACATGAGATCATGAAAAATTACTATTTTTCTATCAATATGTGAGGTAGTCTTTCAGGGAGGGCTGCAACACTTGTACTAAAAAAATATGCACCCATCCAAAGGTTTTCCAATAATCTCCCTGGTTTGCATGACAAACCCAGGATTCCTTCTCAACTTAGAGGCCATCCAGGTGGTCTGTCCCTTCAATAAAGCCATAGGAGATACTCTCTACCACCCTAAGAAATAAGGAAAATGGGACTCTATAGCTTCAAAGGACTGCAGAGAGAAGAGGAATCAAAACTGTACAGTAATATTTGATAATCTGTGTATCAGTAGTAGAATATTGTTTTACTCTTGCCCCTAATGTTAAATAGACCTAGTTATACTAGTAAATGGTGAAACAAGTCATTTGGCCCATTTTCACTCGTTACTGGATGATATTGCAGTAAATACTTACTAGGTCCTTTAAAGCTTTCAAGGTCAAACACTACAATCAGTCTGAATGCTGAACTTTCATGCATCAAGTGTCAGAACATACCAGATGTTTTCAGACAGGAGCTGAAAAGCCTACTTTGTAATTTTATCAACAGATGCTTGGCATACACATTATGAACAACATATATGGAGGCTTTTCATAATAGGCAAGATATACAGACATAATATACAGACATAACACATACCAGGAGCAGATCAGAAATTAAAACTGTTATAAATCAGAATTCCTATCAGCATGGAATAGAATATCTGAATTATGCATAATGTTGGGGAAAGGAAAATAGAGCAGTGCACATGCACACACTAAATTAAAGGATGAATATCAGAGTTCATCGTATTTCATCTTCTATCTCCCCTTCACTAATAAACCCTGCCAATGAAACAAGCCCCAACAAGTTTTTCTCCTTCTTTGTCAGTTGCTCTTGTTCATTGCACCTTACATATCATCCTGATTTACTGGTCTTTTCATAGCCCATCTCTCTTGAAGAGTGATTTTTCCACAATGCCCCAAAGAAGCAAACAAATAGCACACATTAAATTCCTCAGTCTTCGCTGTACATCCTGCATTCCTGTGTCTTCATTTAGATTTTGAATATCATCGGTTAAGGATTTCATTTCTCTATTTGTACAGAGAAAACAGGCACAGTGACAATTAAGAAAGACTCAATCATCATGATAATCAGCTCCTTGAGTTAGCAGCCAGAGGCTATTGCTAAGGTCACGATATATAGCACAATATTCATAAGCTCATAGAGAGAATTCATGTATAAACTCAATAGAAGACAAGGCCAGTCTCAAAATAATCGTTTACAGAGTAAAAAGCAAAGGCTGGCACCTGGCTGTACAGAGCAGAAGCTGAGTCTCCACTGTGGCAAAGTAGGCACAGAGCACAGCCGGGGCAGGCAGAAGGCTGGCCCTGGGCCTTGAATGCAGATGACCTGACCCCAGAGGCAACTGTCCTCTCCTCCACTTTTGGCCAGATGATTGCAGAAATCATTCTCGTGAAGGTGAAGGGATAAAGGTAGGAGAGACCAGGGCCAAGGCGAGAGAGTTCATCTTCCTACGGGAGGCGCGGATGTCCACAGGGACAGAAACACACCTTCCCCACCAACTCAATACACCAAATGGATCGTGAAGTCAGGAGAGATATTTTTCACAGTTTAAGTAGCTGCTCTGCTCTGTATGTGCACCTCGACATTGCTCCCATGGACACCCTTTCAGCTATAGGTTGCCCGCAGGCAGAATACGCCCAGATAACATAGCCGTGACCTCCGGCCTCTCCCTGTGTGGTACAGTCCGGCCTTGTTCATGGTTATCCATTGATGCCTAAATGTTTATAATGTTAAAATAAACCTCCTTTGATTTTGAACACATACATTGTACCTTGAACCAATACAGAACTGATAGTTTTTGATCATACGGATGTACAACTGGGCATTATTCCAACTGTCTCCTGGTTAAAAGAGATTTTTGTGCATAAGAAATTTCATTTTTACTCCAGCTTTTTTCCTGCCCTCAGGGACTTTGTCATTATTGATTAGATGCAAAATTACACCATAACCTGACTAAATAAAATTTCCTTTCATATGACAGTTCTTTGGTCTCTGCTTCCCATGTCAGTTTATTACTCATTGTGCAAAGTATACAAAAATTTCCATTTTCCTTTTCAGGTAAAAAGGAAAATCAAGATATCATACTGTATCCAAGTTACACCTATCATTCATAGTGATAAAACAAAAACAAATCTGTCTTCACATAACAAATGAGCATTGCTTCACAGTTTTGATTATAAAGACAGTATTATGTCTTGCATGAAAAATACTAACATGCTTTGCCACTTCTCTAAATTCCTCACTATCTGGCAATTTCTGCCATTTAAAGGGAAGTTGTACATGGTTGCCAAGGAGAACCTTATTCCAGAATAGTACAGCATTAGACATCTTGACTGTACTGTCCCCATAATATCTGACTTTGCACATGGTCAGTAAAATAAAATACCAAATCTTTACAGAAATAGATTTTCATCTAATAAAAACTCTGTTCTATATCAATTTTTATCCTTGTTTATTGTGCTGACTGATACAAACATGGCAAGCAATTCATGGCAAAGACCAACAACATAGAAGGTTTCAGGCCAAATATTCAATAACATACTTAACGTATTATAACCATTTGCTATGAACAAAGCATCCTGAAGTCACCTGTTAGCAGGACCACAAGGTTGTGTTTAGCTGGAAAAAAAGGAACAAGCTAAGAGAACAAACTATTTTAAATTAAAATTCCAAAGTTAAAATTTAGGTGAAATTTCCCACTATACCATTGCACACAACCTTACAAGCTCTGCCTGTTATCATCCAAGGAGTGTGAAATCCTGTGCCTATTATGAGATGGCAGAAACAAAGCCCATAACAAATGAGAAGAATATTTGGCCTCTGCCCTGAGTAAAGTAAATTTTAGAGAGGAGTTGGGTTTAGTCATGAGCATGCCTACCGAAGAGCGTTTCTGTGAAGTTTAGGCTTGTCTTTTTTGTTCAGCTATGGATATGTTAAACAACTAGAGACTGTTGATTTCTTCACCAAACTCACCTAAATGTCCCAACAGCAACTAAGACAGAGGGATGAATATCCTTATTATTTTTACGTTACAGTGAAACCTGGAGAAATAACAAACTTAGGGCTTTAAGAGAAATCTAAAGCAAAACAAGGAAGGAAGCAGAGAAATAACAAAACTGTACAGAATCAGAAACAATTCTGCATAGTAAGCCATCCTGACTCTACAATGTGAGTCATACTTGAAAGTAGAATATCACTATACCTTTTGTACAGAAAAAGAACAGTCTATTCACTTTTAAAAATCCTATGACCAGAAACATGATGTCAAAACAGAAGGAGTTCAGATATTTCTGTGCCTGTGTTTTAATAGATGCCATATCCCCAAGAAGCAGAAGAGAAAAAAGGTCAGCTGAGCTAAGCTGCATGAGGGAAAGAGTACCTAATGGAGCGAAAAGGAGAGAAGTGATGAGGAGAGAGATGCACTGTAGAAGTAATGCACTGGGAACACAGAAACCTACTTTTTATTTCTCATGTTTTCTCCCTGGTCCATTGTACAAATATCAGCAAGTCACTGAATCGCTTTACACATCTGAGATAAGTTGTGCTCCTCGCAAACTGTGGAGAGGAAAGATGCACAGGCAGAACAGAATAGCTCTCGTGGTGTTGCTGTAACGAGACATTTCGTATCACCGGCAAATAGTCCCAGCAGAAAATACTTTATACTGTTGGGACTGAATTATTTATTTTGCTGATGCATGTAAAAGCCACCACTGGGGCCTGCCTAGTTCTTTAGTATACAGCAAAGCACACATATCATGGAAAGGTAGCCACTGCCCCAAGGAGGTGACAATCCATCTGCAATGTGGGGAGTAGCAGATGGAGGCCTCCAAAAACCTCTGGGGCAGCACAAGCTGAGCACAAAGCAATCATATCACTAGGTGGGATTACTTCTCACCACCTGCTAAATCTTCACAGAGTGTTTCTCATTCAAAAACCCATCTATTATTACTAAGTTGGCAAACTTGACAGGAGATATAGCTCTCTGTCCTTTGCTCAGGGAGATTGGTATAAAATCTATCCTCCTTCACATGGCCATTTCAATTCCTGTAGGATTCACATCAATAAGTATCCAGTGCTTGCTTTCAGAAACATTCTCAAGAAGATACTGTTCCAGAAAGAAACCAATCTGATAAAAATGAAACTCTACAAAAACATGAATTCCATTTTGTTCTTTTCTGACTATGTCCATAGCAGGGTTAGAGAAAAATTACCCTGCACAGCTACTACGATAAAAATTAAAATCACTCCTGAACATCAAAATTTGTGTAGCACAGGCTACAGACTGTTCAGTTAGTCTTAAAGGCCCAAGGGCATGCATTTACAATCAAGTTATTGGTCATAGTGGGTGGGGTCACCTGTTCCACCTTCTGTAAATAAAGAACTATTCACTGGGGTAGGAATGTGATCCTGATGTACCCCCATGCCAATTAAGTGTGATACCTCCTGAACCACAGTGCCTGTCTCACGAGTTTTAATAGTAAAATGAAAATGTCCTGGTTAAAGATGGTGAGAAAGGGAGTTCTCCTACTGTCTTTGGGAGGTTGGAGATCCCTGTCCTAGTTTCTAGCTTTAGTCAATATTTAAATTATTGATACAAAAATAAATAACTCTAAATAGTAGAAATTGAAGGAGATGATTCATACTTGCTCCTAAGTTGGGTTAGAGGGTAGGTATTGAGTCCTGTATTTCCGCTATATGTTTTTTCAGCGACACTGAAAGGGGAGAAGACATGCCTCTTTTCCTAAGAGGCATGCAAAAACTTCTTGGAGAATACTTAACACATTAAAAGTGTCTTTTCATCCAACTCCAATTGTGGTATTAACACATGGTCTAATTTTCAGAAGTATTCAGAAGTGTCATCTACCATTCATATCAGTAAGAAGTGAACTTGAAATCAAGACAAGGTCATGAGGTTTTCAATTTTCTTCCAATTGCAGAAAACTATAAGGCTTAGCTTTGCTTTGCCTGGCTGCTTGGTTTGCAGGGGAGGCAGGAGGTTGGGTTTGATTTTGTTGGGGTTTTACTAGTTACTTGAAGAATAACAAATACTTTTAATCAGCTAGAAAGAGTCGCAGAAATGTAAAATTTTGAATTTTTAATCTTCTGAGCACTGTGGTGACCAGTAAAGGAGGTACAAAAAAATGTTCCCGCAAATAAATAAAAGGATGACTAAGTTTTCCCAAGTGCTTAAAATGTTACACATTATTCAGAAAAGGAGTTTCCCTCTTTTCCTACACACTAGAGATCTAACAGAACATTCAGTTCAGGGGCAAGGAAATAAAAAAAGACTACTAAAGAACATATAAAGCTGGCAAAAGTTTATACTAACAGAGGAGCATAAGTGTCAGTGAAAATGAAAGCTTTTGGTTCCAGTATTCACAAGCAACTATAAAATCTGGAGGCAACAATATCATTTGAATCTTTCACTGCGACAAGAGAAGAAGGCATTGAGTAGCACTCTGTCTGTGTAACAGTTTGTAACTAGACCAAATTTTTAATATGAACACAGTAACTTCTGTAAATGTTTTATAAGGGTTTTTTGACAATAGTATCTCCCTAAACTGTTTTCGCATTAGACCCATTTAACACCATGGGGGGGGGGTTTGGTTATTTTGAAAATCTTTTTCAAATTTGATAATAATAAAGAAGACTATTAAAACATAAAATTCATTGACTAAATTAATCTGTTTTTTTCTTTTTCCAAAGAATACTATAATTCTACAAATTCTTTTCTAAAGCAAAATAGCTTAGCTTACCATTTATGTGAAAATATTACAATGCTTATATTATTATGTTTACATCTTAGTCCTTGCAATGTTATTCACATATTCTATTTGTGCTTTTGCATTACTGATTAAAATAATAGTATTGCATCTCCCGACATGAAGACTAATTGCAGTCCTTACATGTTCCAGCAGGGACACATTACTGGACAGGAAAAATAGTATTCACATATAAATGAATACCTCTTCATTTTTGAAACATTCCCCATACTTTCATGTTAACTTAGTCAATGTTCATTAATATTTTAATAAATTCAAATTACTCTCCAGCCATTCAAAATTTATGAACAATGACTGAGTGCAGCACTTGAAAACTCACTGAATGTATTTCACTGTTTCTATTTATAAAAATGTTTATAGATAATGGTTCTGGATACAGTTACCATCTTCGGCTCTCACTGGGTAAAGGTAATATTTGAAAAAGCATGCTTTTACTATGGCCTCTGCAGGCACAGATGAAAGTTAGGCTCCATTTCAGTCTGCTGTAATCGTTGCACTTATATAAAGCAAGAGAGGATCTCAGTACCAACAGTGATAGCTACAGACAAACGGAAGGGCAAGCACAAAAAGAGGAGAATTCTGAGAATGATTCTCACAAGTTAAATATGCTTTTCTTGTAACTAATTATGTGCAGGCATATAATGAATATTGTCCTGTATGAAGACAGAAGATGAAGTTATCTAATATCAGTCTGGGCATGTTTAAGAACTCAAGGAAGGAGGCAGTATCAGCAGTGGGATCAGTATCAGGAGACACTGACAAAGATGACAGGCCTTGCCAAACTTGGCACTGAAGAGCCGTGTTTCACTCACACCATTTATTTGGTCTTGGTACTCCCACCCTCTCGCCTCCTAAGAAGCCTGAAAAGCCCTTCGGCTCTCCATTTTACCATCTCTTCATTCCAATAATGCCAGAAATACTGTCTTCGAATTCTAAATAAATTTAATCAAAACCAGTAGTAGCCTGCCATTAATTTGAGTAAGAACTGATCAGGCCTTTTGACTGGGAGATGCTTGAGGCAAGGACTTAGCATTTCTCCATGTACTAATTGTATAATAATTAATAAAAGTAAATCAGATCAAATATAACTTAGAGAAAACCACTCTCTTGAATTATGACTGTTGAAACATAGCCAGAGGAGCACTTTCAGGAGCCTGCTTGGCTGTGTAGTGCTGATTTAATTATAATGGTTAGACATGGTATACTGCAGAGATACCTGCTGTACCTTGCAAGCTACACTAGACCTCAGGTAGATGAGCTGATGTGTTAATAGTCAGAAAGACAGAAGTTAATGAATATGGTTTATCTTTTAGAGTCTTGTGTAAATTGTTCCTTTAGTTTGGATCCAAGAAAATTCATACCTGTAATTTATTCAAATTTTGTCAAAACACATCTCTACATAGTTCTTCTACATTAAAACATTACTATACATGATTCTGTAGATTCTCAGTGGTTTGGACACAAAGTCCTTTAGTCCACCTAATTAATTCATCAAGTGTTAGAGTCTTTCATCCCTAAAGTTTCTTCCAACATACAACTCTGGAGATACAGCAAACAGACACAGAATCCACTAATCAAAGTTCAGTGTTACAATCTCATCTTTTCAGCAAATTTAAATAGAGATTGTGCACATAAAAAAAAAAAAATCCACTAAATACTACCTTTAATATATATTATATATTTTTTCTGGCCTCAGGAAATTTAATCTAAAAAGCAAAACAAATTTTCTTTCCTATAACTGATAAGGTGGGGGTTCTTTTAACTCTCTAATGAAAACAGGCAATCCTGTTTTTGTTTCATAATGCTTCCCTAAAGTCATAGATAAACTACACTCTTATCTTTTCTTTTGTCGTTCCTAAAATGATTGTGCTGTTCATTATATTGTTTGATGTTGCCATCTCAGCTTTCCAGTACCTGATTTGTTCACTTCATTCTCAAAATTATTAGGCTCTGCATTCCAAAACCAAGATGATTTTCTCATTTAAAAACCAATGTCATCTTTGTGTATTATGGATTTACAGTTCACAGTTCTAATAGATCATGGAAACAGTAACATGAAAGGTTAAATTATGAAAATGGATTTCACTTGCATAAAAAGGAAACAAGTTACAGTACCATAAAAGTAAATATACATCATTACTGCACAAAGATCATAATCAATAGGTACCCATAAGGCACGTAAGTTACAACCCTCAAGTTCACAGAATGCTAAGAAACAAAATCTGAATGTGTGAATTATAGAGAGAGTGTGCTGGTCATACTCCACTTTCCCAGTGTGAACCCATCCAACTGCATACAAATTTACCTCCAAGGTGGGAATGACAATGACTATATCTCACCCACTTCATCTGCACATACAGATCCTAGGTCACAGACACAATAAGAACTGCAGTTACTGCACCTTTCACCCCAATGCCTAGCCTGGTGCCCTCCTTATGTCTGGGGGACACCACAGGTCGATCCACCTTATCTTTTTCAGGAGAGTCTGGGATGGAGCAAAGGAGCCCAGATCCTTTTCTTTTAATGAGATCTTGCCTTCAGACCATCCCTTCAACTTTATCCAGGACACACAATGAGAAAAGCTTCCATGCATTATGCACTTTGTATACTTTCCGAGAGGTTGGGCCTATCAGGTCTCCATAAACCTGTAGCACTGTTACATGCCCCAGATGTTCTCTGACCATTTTTTCCCCTATCACTAAATCATGTTGCCAGTTTGCACTTCACACTCTGATTTCTCAGCAATAATCCTTACTGTAACCTTGCTCACCAAGAAGATCTTGTTCTGCAGGCTGACAATGTCTAAACTCCGGTTATGCTTCAAATTCAAAGACCTACATAAAGTAAGGAATTAGAATACTGTGTCTACCATTTTGAGTAATCAGTCCTTTCCACAAACAAATAACATACACTTAAGAAATCACTGCTTTTTTTTTCTTTTTTTCTTCTTGTTTTTTTTTTTTTTGGTATTCCATGTATCCCAAACTAGCATTTCCGAGGAGGACTTTATATGTGACAACTAGTGACTCAGAAACACTTTGACTTCAACTTTCAAAACTAAGGCTATTCTAAATTTCCTTCTTGAAACCACTCTTCCAGACATCCTCTGCAATGGTAAAATTTAAAAAATTAAAAATTAAAAATAAAAAAAAAAATCCCTCAGCTCTTTTATAAAAAGATATTTTTTAAGTATAAAAGAGAATTGCTGATAAAATGTATAAAGTTAACTGGTTTTCTTACATGTCTTTAAATACGAAACACCAGAAATAACAAGCAGTGTTGGGATTGACTTTTACAATGCAATCTTTATGTAATGGTTAAACTTCAATTTCACATGGAATAATGTAGCATACAATAGCCTGACAGAATGCCAGTTAGCTCTGTCTTTTTAAATGCCCACCAAGATCATAAGTTCCCAAAGCCTCAGGTATTGGTAGAGACTAGACACCAATATCCATGTTGCCTTCACAGGGTATAGGAGCTTGACCACTGCATTTGGGAGTTTTTGCAACAGCATGCCAGTCTACTGCTTGGCTGCACAGACAAAACCAATGCAATAAGGCCAGCACATAGTTACGCAACATTTGGAATGCCAAAGGGTCCGTATCAAGGGGTTTTCGACTACCATTTCAACCTTCATCATACAGAGATACCACCACAAATCCTCCTGCCACTTGGATAAGCAAGCTGATACACAACTGCTGAGAACTGCTGACTCACAACTAATGCCAAAATCATCTCAACTATGAATATGGGCTGATCACCCAGGACTAGCTTCAGGCTGTGGGTGTGCAGGTATGTAAGACACACTAAGTCCCTTTCGTGTGGACGAGCTGATGGTGCTCTAACACACCATGAGCCCATTCAGTTCAGCGAGCTCGCATCAAACTATGATATTTTTCATTAAGTGGTGTAAATTTTGTGTCTTATCAGTAAGCTGGACTTAGCTCCTGCTGCCAGATAAGAGGGACAATGCTGTGTTTCTCCTACTAGAGTTGGAGAAACTACTCCTACTCTGTTCACCTTTGTTTACCTCATCCATCTTGTAGGTCTATGGAACACAAGTGGAAAGCAAGGTACCTTCCAACCCAAACCATATGCAAATGTTGAGTTGGGCAGGGCTAGGAAATTAAAGACAGAAACTTCAAATTGAGAATGATACTTGAAAGTCTCACTTTGGAGCATTTTGATAAATTATTGTCAAAGGAAAACTTAGAAGCAGTCAGCATCCTGCTTATCTCTGCCTCATTAAACGTAGGAAACTTCAGGAACAGGTCAATCATCTGGAGCTGGTGTTTACCCAACTTTAGAATTATCCATTCTTTAATTCCAGCAACAGAAAGTATGCACTTTTACATAAATTAAAGCAATTTTGTCAAGGTTTGCAATGCTCATGCTGTACACTTACATTGCCTTTAAGGGTGCTATTACCAGACATGAACTCTGCCCTCCAGAAAGAACCAGAGACAGCATGAAAAGTATAAAGTCTGAAACTATTATGACAAGGTATCAACTCTCATGTTAATATGCAGTGTCTATCATAGGTTATTTTAATGCACAAGCCCCTGGGTCACATCAACATCACAGAGCTTTCTGGGTCACCAAATTAAAAGGCATGGCATCATCTTCTTTTGACACAGAAGCAGTTCATTAAAAATATTAGCAGAGATATAGGAAAGCAATCTTGGTCAGGCATATGCTTTGAAAATTCTTCTTCAAATTCTGCTGTCTTGACTAGAAACTCAAACAGAGACAAGTTTTTCTGGGCAGAAAAGTCAAACTTCCAAATTAAACTAGACGAAAGTTCTCAGCTGGACACTGTTCTCACAGTACACTCTTTGGGAATGCATAAGTTGCTGACATATCATGTACAGTCAATAAATGTTGATTTTTCAATGGGTTTTTGACCCTACTTTACCTCTGATTTATCATGAGAACAATGTCTGTGGTCTCTCAAGAATGATTAAATTTTCTCTCCAAACAGTGCTCTATTCAAAGTGTCAGTTTTGATGAATAGTCTGTCAAGTCAGGACACAGTCGAAGAGTTGAAATAAATCTATCATCACGTGGTGTTTGTCATTAAGAAAACCATTTGTACTTTCTTGAGCATCACATTCATCTGCTTCTATTTGTTATTAAACCTACACAAAACTATTGGAGTTTCTTGCATTATCTAAGCAAATTACTTGTCAGCTGTAATCAGAAAGGTTATATTTTGAAGAAAAAATAGATTCACTCCTTTTTATAAAAGTTGTTTCAAATATTTTTAAATGTCTAAAACAAGATAATTAGAGCTCTAAGCCACTGCTACTGTCAATCTTCACAATAATTGTGAACATTAGCAGAAAATAAATGAGACTCCAGTGTCAAGTTACCCGAATACATAAAATGTCGTAGATGATTTAAAAAAGGAGAGAAAAAACAATCACTATAACACATGCAAATAATGATTTCAAGTACAAGAGTATGGATGATTGCAGGCAGACCTGTGACCACAGGCATCTGATACCTTCCAAAATCTCCGGTGTATCCGAAAGGAGAACGTGTACTTGCACATTCAGCTGTTGGATTCTTGGCCCTTACCTGGCAGCAAAGGCAAACTCAAGGACTCCAGTACAGTGTGTGCATCATGGTAAGAACTCTAGGGTTAACCACAGTTTGCACAGAAAGTTGCTCTGAATGTGCCTGACACATCAAAAAGAAAAAAGTGACGTGTTATTATAATGTTTACTGCACTACGAAGCTGTTCTGAGAACAAGTCACTTTATACCAATCTCATGTGGTTTTGTCATTCTGTTTTACTTTTCTACATTCTTACTCCTTTTAAGTTAGTGTCCTTAAAATTGATAACTGACCAAACTTTTACACTAGCTCATAGAATTTTAACTTTTGGCATATTTAAACATGTAAAAAAAGACTAGAGGCACATCTGAAATTATAACTGAATAGTCAAAATAGGAAAAATATTCATTATCTTTCATCTTCCATTCTTTGAGTGAGAGGTTGGCATAGTATCTGAAGTCACAGATATTCCACAAAAATACACTGTCCGTATAAGTTGTGTTGCCAATGCCTTCCAACTGAGAGATAAATGAAGAGAGAGACATTTTCATTGCACCCATTTCTGTTGCTGCTCTCTTTGACAGGTCTACTCCTAAGAAGAAGCCTGACAGCATTAAAGTTTGCACATGCACTTCATTTTATGTGAGGACTAAATACAACTCAAAGTCCTTGTTTGTCCTTTGACAAATATTACTTCCATTATTCTTATGATTATGCTCCAGACACTTGCAGTGGTTTGTTGAAGTAGTTTCTTTGATCTTCCCATAGCTGACACCTATGTAGCTAAGTAGATAGAGAGTCTAGCACTCACCCAGATAGGACTCATAAATTTTGCTGATGATAAACTGCATTTATCCACAACATTTTGTAAACATCACCTAAATAGCAATATGCAGGAGATCCCGAGGGGTCAAGCATTTTCCTACATTCTTCACAGCTCTTCTCTGGCTAATGTTTGTCCTTCTCTTTCCCAAACAAGAAATCTCTTTTACCAGGTCCTGAAACAGGCCACACACCTTCAGAGAGCACTACTACTTAATATTTCAGAGCTTGCATGACACAACAGTTTACTGGCACAATTATAGTAGGCTACTATTGCAGCATATTGCAGTCTCCATACAATGCTACTGCATAACCTACCACTTTAAATCACCTTTTCAAATTTATAAAAATGAAAAACAAATATCTTATAAATATTTTTTTCACAAATTACTAGTATAAGATCTGAAACAGAACTTTAAAAGTTTTCTTTTTACAGAGATAAGCTATTTTTCAGTTTGTCCTCCAGAGTTTGATCTTTCTGTTCCATCTAGTTGAAAAGCTGTTGGAATGCTTGGGCAATTGGATCCAACCCTCAGCTATGATCTTCATCTCATTAGTCACTTTCACTGAGTGAGGACCATCTCCAAATGGACTTATAAGTATAAACCCATTTTCCTTCAGGAATTTCTTTTTGTAGTCACACTTTCCTGAAGACTACCCATGATTCATACATGTGATAATTAATTACAACATGAAGTTTTCACATTCCTTTCCCAAGGCTATCAGCTGACCCCTAGCTCACTCTAGAAACACAAATATCCCTTGGGCATGGCTAGGCAGAGACATCTCCTGGCTGGACCACAAACAGAACATGCTGATGATTTCACCAGTGCTTAACTCAATTAATAAACGAAGCACTTACCTGACTGACTTGCAGAGCTCAGCACAAAATTCTTACATACTGAGAATGATCCCATGCCAGCATATGAGTAACAGGGAGAAACATCCCAGTTGTTCAATGCTAGCCATGGAGAGACAATCTTAGCCACAGTAAGACCCAAAGTTTAAGGAAATAATTATCCTAGGATAAGTAAGTGGTGCATTGATAGAAGACCTCTTCCACAAGAGTGGATTGGAGGGAACAAACATCTGCAAGGAAAAAAATCTAGAAAAACACCTATATTTCTGCAAAATCATGAATGGAAATACGTAAACATTAAGTCAGAAATGGTGTAGAAAATGATTGTGCTAGCTAGTTATGCCCCGGTATGTCTCTGCATCCATATAAATTCCTGCCTTCATACTCTTTCATACACATCAGCAGGAACAGTAACTAAATTTTTGAAAACTTCATTCATAACTTCTTCTCCTTGAAGTATTTGAGGCCAGCATCTCTAAATCTGGTCTTCATAATCCAACTGATATTTCCAACAAGGTTAGAGCGATAAAGACAAAATTATTTTGCAGCTAGAATGATTTGTCTTTGCTATTAATATGACAAAGAGTGACCCTGTCATAGACAGTAAGATTGAGATACAGGTGTGCTGTATTCTCTTTACCAAAGCCATCTCGAGGCTTCTGAGATAGGTAACAAGAGCCTTACCATGAAGGAGGACACCTCATGATCTGGGCAAGGACTGAGCCACTCCTTTTAGGTAAATGGTTCTTGGGGGGGGGGGAGAAGAGGGAGAAGCAGCAGGTGTTCAGGGGAATATAAAAAGACAGGTGAAGCAACTTCTGTCCCTTCCTTCAGCAGAGGATAACATCCCATTCGCCCATTAATTCAAAGTAATGGTAACACCAGCTGACAATATGACTTTTCTGGGGTCCTGATTAGATAAAATAGTCTGTCTGCTTTTCTCCACCATAAGCACTCTGCCTAATTTGGCTCTATTTAGAGGCAGGCCTGTCCTTTATCATCTGATAAAGGAGATCATCCTGATTTCCAGGACTGCACTGTTGTTGTATAACAGAGGCTATGAATCCACCAACCAGAAATGATGCTCTACTCAAATGTAATTTGTGCAAATATGTGGGAACAGGATGAAGCTGTATCATTAGGCAGTTCTATCAACATCACATTCCATTCATGCACTTTGCAATGAAATAATAACCTCAGTATTACCTTGTGGATTGGAAATGCTACCCCTTAAGTTGGAGGCAGTTAACTACTGCCGAGAGTCCAAAGTTGTGCACACAGGTTTTTCACTTCAATTCCTTTGTTCTAACAAAACACTCTAGCAAAGGCAGAAAATAGGTTATATTAGGTCATGACATGAATAATTTCAAATATTTAACATGCTTCAGGGTGGATTTAAATAGTTATTTTTAGGTTCCCCAAGTTTGACCGCTCTGGCTGAAATCTCTCACTTTTTTCACAAAAAAAAAATTTCCATCAGTACAGACTAAATACTTTTTTCTAGAGAAAACTTTCTACCCAAATTAGAAACCCTTTCAAGTCTTTCCACTGATTATCTGAAAGCTAACAGTGAAGTGAGCTTTACAAGTCCATTAAAAAGGCTGCCAGACTGGGTCTTAAGAAAAAATGTGGCTGAGGAGGAGGGAATGTAAGAAAGAAAACAATAAGAAGTAAGAGTACTGATGCCCTGCATTATTGTTTCTCCAAAGGTAAATAAACAGATATTCAAAACTGTTCAAACTGTTATAGAGACAGTCCTTTCTTTTAAAAGCAACAAAAAGCATTATTTCTCCTTTTACATAGATGGTCTATTGTTATCTCTTCTGTCACCATGGAGACTACCACTGCTGTTGCTGATGATGATGATTTTCTCTAACCGGTCAGCACATGTTTGTATCATCACCTAATATCAACCTGAGTTACCACTAGAGAAGTTTAGATTTCTCCTGAATGAATGTCTGCCTAGTAAAAGAAATAATTTTGATTTTTTTGTTGATTTTTCTATTGCTGTTTGTTTAATATCATATACAAATTCCTATGATTTCACTTTCCTAATTCTTACTCTAGCACAAATTCCCTGACTGATAAAACTAAAAAAAACAAGGGAATGCTGCTCTCGCTGCCAGTGGTTCCACTTGTATTTATTCTTATCTTCCATTTATCAAATAATATAGAAAAAATTACAAATTAGAGTGGTCAGCTGAAGACACGTCTGAAACCCTTTCCCAAAGTAGTACCAACAAGAATAATATAGAAAAAATTACAAATTAGAGTGGTCAGCTGAAGACACGTCTGAAACCCTTTCCCAAGTAGTACCAAATCTCACTGAACTTGTAGTTTCTTCCTGATAAGAGAATGATACCAAGTACAATATATTATGTTCTACAACAGACACTGTCCAATGTATCTACAGATATATTTAAAAATCAGGAATATATATTTATTTTCAGGTGTTCAACCATGCATAAAAATTCAAGCATTATTTACATAGTTATTTGGAAATTACTAGCATTATCTCAGGAGTAGACTTTCAAACCACCAGCATGAGAGTTTTTGTTTTTGTAACAACCTTGACATAGAAAATAGTGGCTTTATTCAAAATCTATGGAGTATTTTAGATATGACATTCAAAAATACAAAACAAATTGGGGAGCATTTCTCTTCATTTTAGTACTGGTTTCTTCACAAGAGGAATAAAAGTACAGAACTTCTCTGAAGTGATAATGAGAGTGTGAAGGATTTTGAAACAGAGAAAGAAAAGTTCTAAAATTTCCTTGCTCAGACTGCACCAAATGAAACTGCTATGGTTGTGAGGAAGAGCAGCCACAATATACAGTCCTTTTGGTTATCCTTTCAGACACCCAGCCCTTCATTTATTCAATCCTGTTTTCTTTTCTGAAATTCATTTCCCCTATAGCAGCAAATAACGTTTTTCATCCTTCCTAGAAACACAGGATTTGCCACTGTAACATGGATGACTCTTGACGTGACTCACGTTGCTCACATTTTCATCTTGTCTTGGCTGGACCATGGCAATGGGACAGATGGTCATGCCGCCCTCAATACTTAGCAACTGCCAACTAGTAAAGATCACTACAACACATCTCCTCTGCAGAATATGTTACCATGAGCTAATCAAGCCCTTTTCTTGTTTTCTGCTGTTGATTTCTGTGACATTTTGTACCAGCTCCAACGTCTTGCCTCGTCCCTTCAGGTTTAAGAGCTTGTAACACTGCAAGATGACAATTGTACTTAATGACAGCATCTGTGGTGGTACAACCAAAGGCTGAGGAGACAAAGCTCACCTAGACTACGAATGTGACTGGAATTTGGGCAAGACTTTTCTGAACAGTTATGAAAAGTAACAGATCTTACTACTTTTTCTTCCTAGAACAGATGATATTGCTTTGACATCACCTTGTCTGACACATACACAATGTGTACCTTATAAGGGACTTAATCAAAAATCCAAATTAGCAAGTTTCAATCACCACAGCCAGTAAAAGGGCTGAAATACAATTGTGACCCCTTGCTTCATTCACCGAAGATAAAGAAAGTGCTGAGGAAATATATGACGAATATTAGTCATGTTGGTTATTGAAGAGAGCTCAGGTGTTGGTGATGAGCAAAAGTTACACAGAGTGCTTCAAAGAAAAATGCTTAGTTTCTCCATTGAGAAAGCACTGAAAAAACACATTTTCATTAGCACAGTGGAACAGAGGAAATATGTTCTTGCTTAAGTAGGACTTTGAATAAGGAGATACCTTTTACTACCTGTAGAGTGTTTAAAATTTGTCACGAACGGTAGTGTAGAATATTAACCATTATACTGCACAAACAATGATCTAACCCTGCAGCTTCTTAAGCCAGCAAAATTTTGTAGTGTAGACCAAAAAAAATCCTGCTGATCAAAACTATAAAACCATCATTCCTCTCTCCAGGCTATTTCTGCTTTCAGCCTTAGTACACACATTTGAGGTCTGCAACTGCAAATCTCCCTCCTCCTGAGCATGTATCACTGATTTATTTCAGATCCAATGACAATACTTGTTGCACAGCCATGAAGAAGGGCATTCCTCAGTCTTCCTTCTGCATGCCTTCAAAACATCATTATCCAAAGGGCTATCATGTGTATAAACAACACCTTAGAACCTGCAGTGGTTACTCACCTGAAATGTGACTGAAACCTCCTCAGCCTGATAGGATCTGTATCTCACCACTGAACAGCTTGGAGTGACCTGTACATATAGGTTCTTCCTGGCATGTAACCCACAACAGTCACTCTCAAAATAATGCAATTCCTTACTGCACGTATTTCTTCACTACACCTTTTAGAGACCCTTTAGAGACAGCTCCTGCTGTCAGAAACATACTGGAGGACATTGACTCAAAACAGTACCCAGAACAGAAAAAATCTGTTAAATTTACAAACAGCACAGTGAAATCTTCCAAACTGAACAGGATAGTGAAAGAGGCACATAGACTCTTTCCACAAGAGTGTTCCCATCTGCAGGTGAGAACTGTGCCACAGTGAAACTGTAATAGCCCCTTACATGTAAAACTGATATTCACTACTGAGAACAGACTGAACATCCCAGCTCAAGTCAATACATAATTAAATTAGTATCCCTGACTAGATAAATTTGTTGGGTTTTCTCTTGATCTGTCTCTTACACATCGATTTGGCAACTGTAGTTAAACTGCTGTTTTGAAATTACTAACTTATTCTGTGAACCAGTATGTTCATTACATAAGCTTAAGCACTCTTAAACAAAGACTAGCATCTTAAAAATATGTGGATCTCTCAGCTGGATAATGCCAACAGCTTCTGTCAGTGTTTATTCTTGGACTCACCAGTCATACTTTTCATTGGGCCCTTTAGCTGGGAAAGAAGGAGGTATAACTATTTATCAAAAACAATAAACTCAAACCTTCCCATGTTCAGGTGAAGATGTACCCTAGATTAAGAACTAAATATGCTGGATTTTGATAACGACTTAGAAATATCATTTGAGCTGGTTTTTTTATAGGCTGATACCACATCCAACTCAGTAGATTACTGTCTCTGTCAGTTACTCTGTATTTTTTTATCTGTAAGTGCTTTCAAAAGAGTAATTGTCCATTACATAACTAAATTACACAGACAAAAGCTGCACTTAGAAGAGAAAAAATTCATATAAATTCATATAAACAACTGCAGATAAACTGTATACACCTTAGTTGTATAATTTGAGACATCACAGGCCTGACCAGATTTCCAGGCCTTTGAAGTAAGATTCAGTCAGTTCATGAATCATGGTCAGGTTTTCAACAAATATTCATCTCTGTTTGGGTAGGGTCAAGCTTTTGTTTCTGGAGCTGGAGTCTTCAACTACACAAGAAACAAAATCATCAACACAGTGAAGGAAATAGGATTTTCTTATCAAGGTCATCAGTGGAATAATCTTTCAGCATAAAATAATCAGTCTTAAATCTGTGCTCCTAACTGGTTATCAGTTCCAATTATATCAAGTGTTGAAGTCTCTAGACTCAGGGCAAACATTATGTTAGTTTCTGTTTGAAGACAAACATACTGTGTAGATATCAGTCTTCCAGACCTATGACTTGTAATTGAGACCTCGTCGAACTTTTCAGTGTCTTTCAGCTCGATCTCCTTTTGTGCAAATATTTTATAAAAATACTTCTAGAGGTTTTAACCTACATCAAGCATGATTTTAGATTTTAGATATTGGATAAAGCCTTTTTTCCTACACTCCTAGTGCCATAACTATTTGAACTTCCTCCCCAACATTTAAATTATATTAAAGATTAATATCACATTCTCCTCAACATCCCAAATCAAGTAAATAACCCATAACAGCTAGCTTATAATCATATTTAAAAGTCTTCTTCCCTGTGCTAATCTCATTCTGAAACATTAAACCTGATTTTTTTTTAATTTGATTTACTCCTCCTGGTATACTACGTGTTTATTTTTTACACTTTGCTGGATGAATCAAGACTTGTGCAATAATAGTATATAGTCCTTAAGGTAGTCATGCGGCTAAACTGACAATTATGATTTTTATTTCTCCTTTGCATCACTCCTGGCCCTTTTCCTAATTCAGAAAGATTGAAACATCAACATTCTAATGAGAAATTATTGACATAATCAGCACACACATTTGTGACTATCTTTATTCAGTTATGTATGAGTAATTAAGTAATGCATTAAGCTAGAGGAGACTGCTGGAACCGCTTTCATTTCTCTACAGGTGTTTCTGAACACAGCAAGACAAGTCATTGAATACAGGAAGACATTTGTAACTCAGAGCTAAGGCATAAAAGCAGTTTTATCCAATGGGTCTTTACAGACCATGCTGCTGGCAAACTTAAATGCTTCTATCAAAGCTCACTGCTGACAACACAATGAAGGCTTCATTTTAAAAAAACAACACAGAAAAATCAGAATAAAAGTAGAAATGAAAGTACCAGAGGGTCTTCCTAACAACTCTATGACAAGTTTAAAGTCCAGCTGGTTCCTTTCTGAAACTCAAATCCAACTGGCTGAATGCAGAGCTCATCCCAACCCTCTTTCACCCACTTAATTTGGAGTCACCATTAATGCTGTCTGGAGTACTGACAGTTCCCAGAGAGAGCAGGAAACCCGTATATGACCACTGGTGTCTGCTTCATCCCTTACAATGCTGGCACAGAAAACTGAGGTGTATCTTCTCTCAGGAGTACATCTGCACATCAAATGAAATTCAGTGCTAGAGTCACCTTGGCAGTGGAAGCCTAATGCTATTCACACACCAGTAATGAGCACCAGTAATTATATATGTCTTATTCCTCTCAGGAATCAGTGGCATGACATGCTCATGGAGCAAGATTTTATAAAATCTGAGTTTATGACACAGCAGCATATCAGCTTGAGGACCACATCCCAGAGCTACAGTACCACCATAACTGGCATTTCAGAGAGTGAGGCCGACATTTCCTACAAGACAGAACAGAGTGTTCTTATTAAAGGCCTGATCTTAAACCAACAGGGAGATTCCCATTGACTTCAGTGAATTTTCCATTATGCTTTTTGTAATCCCACCAACTGTGCAATACAGCTTTGAGCAATATATGAAGCAAATATGTATTACATTTAATACCTTTGAAAATTCATGACCTTTTTGTGGTTTAAAATAGTGCAGATGTCTTCTAGAACAGCCTCCCCCAGCTGTCAAGGTGAGAACTTTGGGGATATACCTGCAGTCCAGAGTGGGCCTTCTCAAAACTGTAATATTTGAAATTTTCACTCTCTGGGACACAGAGTTAATTAAAACACTTATCCCAGCAATGGTGACATTTCACTGACAGCTACACGTGACAGTCAGGCTGAGAAAATCTAAACACAAGATCTCAACATGAAAAAGAAAAACTGAACACAGATGCATAATTTCAATAGGCTAATTCTACATTTTGATCCACTATCCTGATATCTTATACATGCAGCATGCCACTCAGATGAAGGGAACCTGGGAAGAAACTAATAACTCATTCAGACAAAAAATACAGTTAGTGGAGGCTGGGAGGTGTACAAGAAAGAACTCTGTCATGTCTTTCATTCACAGGTCTTCAGTATTTCTCATCTTCTCTGTTAGATTTTCTAGCACAGAAAATCTTTGCATCATTCTTTTGCTTTTCTCTTTGCATATTGTGTATCCTTAAATCAAAGGAAACTGGGAAAAAAACTCAGCCAAATTTTACATTCAGGCCAAACATATCTTTACAAGACTAGCAAGGTTGAATAGGAATTCAGTTGACCTGTTCTTATTAATTTCAATGTATTTCATATAAACATTAACACTGTAAAATTCATTTGAAATATTACTTTATTAATTGTTGCCTTTGAATAATCCAGAGTGGATTCTGTACATTTTATATTTTAATTGCAGCTGAGATGAGGAGTGATTGGATTAGATACAATCTATGTGTAATTGAAATTAATGAATTTGGGTAATGAAATATTTATAGGTGACCTTTCCCTGAATTAATGAAAAAATGTCGTTTTGTTTAAAATATCTTTGATATTTACTGTCTGAGATTAGATTTAAATCATGTCTTTACATAAGAAAGCTAAATAGACATCTCTTACTCCCATAGATGGGCAAAAAAATTAGCAATATTGCAGCTTTCTACTGCCGGACATATTTAGTGTTTCTTGTCAGGTACGCAAGTGCCGTTCCCAAAAGTTAAAAGTCTTACATAAAATCATTAATGAGCTTGTTTGTATGTGAATAATTTATCCTCATCGTGGTCCACCCACCAACTCTAGTGACATTTAGATGTGGTCTAGTTTCAGGCATGTTGCCATTAATATTAAAGCAATGTGAAACTAGGACACAGGCTTGTGCTGCATTAATGATATTCTTATCAAACTGAAGTATGTTACCATTGTTAGAATTAGCAATGCAGAAATGCAAATACAATTCCCCATGGGTTACAGTTGCATATTCCACTTTGTTAGAACACTGGTGTTATGATGACTAGTATGAAACCCTGGTTGCAAAATAATGACCTAGCAACTTTGTAAACTTTGAAATAACCAGCATACTTATCTCTACTTAGCCAGATGTGAAACTATATTAAAATAAAATCAGATAGAAAATTACATTATAACTCTCTCAATGTATTTTAAAATGCTGAGATGACATAAAATGATAGCATTTATTGAAGTCAGAATCCTGCATGCCTTACCCAAGCGATTAGCCCGATGCTGTCTGATGGACCATTCATTTAAGAACAGGGAAAGACATTTGGCCTTTAAGAACTACTCTTTCCCTTCCCCTGCTGCCAGTAGTTTCATCTCACCTGGAATGTACAAATGAGGACTAGCACCTGTGAGATACATAAAGTTAATCTCCTGCTCACCTGTGCATAGGTAAAACCCATTCTGCAGTGCTGCACAATTTTGAGCATGGTGCTTCAGGCAAGATGTGGACCTACCAAAAGATAGTAAGAAGTAAACAGCAAGATTGCTCAAATCTAGAAAACTTGATCAAAAGATTGAGAAAAATCAGGGCTCAGTTAAGACTGAAGGGAGACAGGATAACATTCTTCAAATAAATAAAGGGCAGTTGCAAAACGAAAGGCAATGTTTTAATCTCCCTTCCATGCTTGAGAACGGAAAGAGAAGTAATGGTCTAAAAAGCAACAGGGGACAAGCAGAAAAGAATTGAGGGGAAAACACAACTTTCCAGTGGCAAGCAGAGTCAAACAATGAAGGAGATTTTATGAAAGCCTTGTAGAATTACCACCTTTGGATAGTTCCAGAGCACACTGAGCAAATGCCTATGAAGAACCAGAGTACGTGTATAGGGTTCTGTATTATACCGAATAGACAGAGTAGATGAAACCTTGCAATCCCTTCTTATCTTGTTTATGATTCCGTAAACTCATGTGGGGTTCTTTTTAAAATCCAAGTCTCTGTAGCAGTCATTTCGAAGACCAACAGTTTGCTTTCCCACAAAGTAGATGAAACTAACAGCAACATTATCACCAACATACACACATCCTGGTTCACAGAAAGACACACATTATACCCAGATTTAGAGCATTAGAGCATATTAGATACTCACAAGGTTTTACTGAAGCAAAAAATCCTGCACCATTAGCTTTATATCAGTTAAATTCCAAAGAATGTATGACAGACAGAAGGGCAAATAAAGAAGTGACAGCTTTCTGCACAGAAGTAAAAACAAACAATAAAGTCTGTGCCCTGCCAAATATGTTTTCTAGAAGACTTGATGTTTACTAGTTTAGGAGGTTTGGTCAGAGGGTTAAACGGATTTAATTCTTGGCAAAATGTTCTGTGACAACCATTTTGCCAGCTGTAAGTTATAAAAGTACTAAGACATATAAATATGAAAGCAAGCAGAACCATTTTAAAGCCTTTAAATATCCATTTATATACCTTCTGCAGTGTTTATCTCTTCATTTTCTTCTTTTATGCCTTTAATGTGTAGATAATCACTGGTCCAAATATCTCTAAATAGAGTGTACTTTAAAACGGCACATCTTTATAATAGGGGATCTCAGATGAACAATTCTTGGCTGGTCTCTAGAGATATAAAGGGAGCTCAGCACAAAAGAGTGAAATCTAAAGCAGCAGAAGCAAAACAACAAAGAAAACATTATGGTCACCATTCAGATCTACAGTAAAAAAAGTGCAGCCTTATATGAATAAATAAAATAAGGAAGATGTCAGCATGTGTTCTGCAGTGAATTTGTCCTTATACTTTATGGCTGGGGCTTGCATATTTTCCTCAGCACAGGGAAACTCCAAATCTGAAGCTAGTCAATGGGAGCTTCTACCCTAATTGCCCATTTCCTTGTTTTATTTATCTTTAGAGATGCATTTCACTGTAATATGGGATTTTCCCACTTGTATATATGAAGCTACTGTTCTCCTTTTTTCCTTAGGCTCTTTTGTTCCCTCGGAGCAAATAGTGCAGAAGGCAGAAGAAAGACATCTTGCTTAGGGGACAATGGGAGATCTTAGGGGACATGGGAGAACCATGACACAATGTGACACAAAATGGAAACTCCTCAGAGATGTAGAAAAAAAAATTATTCTGAGCAAACCACAGTATCTAAATAACAGGAAAGACTGCCAGATTTTGCAGCACCCTGGACCAACTGTGCAGGAACACAGCAGGTCTGGGAACTATGACCCCAGACAGGATTACTGTTACTTCTCGAGCTTCAGAGTTGCACCATCAGTAAGCTGGGAGCCCTGAGACCCCTGTAGCGGGAGGTAGGGGTGGGATTTGGAGCTTCCTGCTCCAAAGTTGGAGATGAATCTACAAGAGCCCTCCCTGGACCTCAGGGTCTCGCAGATTCCCACCTCCCAGCTCACAGGAAGGAAGCTGAAAGGCTTGAAATCACTGACTCTGAGGCAATACATCTAGCACACCTCCCTGGAAATTGGAAAATTCAGAAGGCTCATGTTTACATTTTACTCAAAGTTTATAAACGCATGTAAATACTTGGGCTTCAATAAACTGATGCCTTTGAAGACCAAGACTTTGTCAAGAAGTCTTGGTCTGGCTCTAAACGTGGTTAACCATCACAGCAGGAAATAAGCAGCCACTTGAAGACTTGGCCACTTGCTCACTATCAAAATACAAATGAAATCACAAACCTAACAGTTCTCCAATGTTACTTTCTTTAGCTCCACAGCAACACTGCAACAGTCATAGGACAGATAAAAGAGCAAAAAAGAAAACCAGGATATGGCAGACTGTTATATACCCACTGCTTTGACTTTACTTCTAGCTTTCAGCAGCTCATCAATAGTTTTTAGTGTATCATTATTATGCTGAGACAATACAATAACAACTTTATTAAGAAGCATTCCATCTGTATTCTCTGTGTTTGAACTGATATTGAAAGCCTGAATAATGTACAAGAGTCCTCTTTTTCCCCCTCCTTTATAAATTCATTGCTTGGAAATTCTGCATCCATCAGTGTTGCCATGGTGACAGCCCCATAAGTTCTCCCATGACCTCCCAAGACACTTGGCACCTACCCATAATTCTTCAAAATCTACATCAAAGAGAACTAAAACTAATCACCATGTGGAATTGTAATTATTATTTTAGTAATTTAATGTATATTGGAACATACGTGTAGACTAAGGGCCTGAGAAAGACAGGAATGTGAAGGGATCTGAATTCTACTCTCAGGATGGCTGGACAAGTTTGAGTTTCACAGGTGTTGAGCATTTACAAATCACCACAGCTTCAACTGGAACTCTAAATGCTCCACATTCCTAAAATTCAGGTCCTCAAACACTCTATCCTTAACTTTCCATTCCTTCAAAACACAGTCACTTCTACAGATAATTTTATGGTTTCTATTAAAAATTAAATACACAATTACACAGTATTATTGTTACCCTTAATTAAGCACAGATTGTATAGCAATATAATCCACATATTTATTATTTTTCAGAGAAGCATAATGTCAGAAATTATTTTATTTCTTTACCAATACTGTACCTGTAAAAAGAAAATGAGAAAACTTGGAAGCTTACTTTGCAAGCTACAGATAATTCTCTTCCTAACTACCTTACCTTTTTCTAATGAATCCTTACTTCATTAAGTCTGTTCTGGGACTAAGGCATACCTGAAAGGATAAGCTCTCTTAGATTTTGTGCCTATGTATAGTACACTGGATTTCTGCTGAGCTAAACTGATAAAGTGATAGTATTGTACCTTCCTAGCTGATTTTTAAAGACAGGATTTATAGGGTGGAGAAGAAAAGAGATGTTAAAAATAAGCGAAAATATGCCTGAAAATAAGCGTCAAACTCATTCAGCCAGGTCGTAGATAAGCTGTGGGTAAGCCTTTTCTGAGCTCCTTAATGGTTGTTAAAGAACATTAATATAAGCATCCTTAGCATAAGGATTGTACATTTACAAACATATATACATAGATGCATGAAGCAGCTAAGAAAAGCAGGTTTATTGCTATGCCTACAAATTCATTCCATCAGAATTACCTGAGCTATGGCAGCTACACAGCCACACTGAGATCTTCCTGTTTCCTCAGAAGTGAAATACTACAACCCATGAAGGGGGTGAACTTCCTGAAACAAATGCAGTCTTCTTTCTCCTGCACAGCTGCAGGGTTTAGCAAAGGGCCCACATCAAGACGGCACACCACACCATGCAAAAGGTAAGGCCACATGCAGCTCTGCGCAGCTCTGTACCTCAAGGAATCACACCCTTCCTTTTGTATGCTAGAAGGTCATTTCTGCAGTTATAAAATCCCTCTAGGTCAAAGGGAAGGCTTCAGTACTTGTGACTCAAAAGATGCCTATCCACCTCCTGCCAGCAGTGCAATGTGGCGTCTCAGGTTACAGAACGACAGAATCACAGAACACGTAAGGTTGGCAGGGGCCACAGTGGGTCCTAAGATGAATTCGAACAAATTCCTAAAAATTATACTGGAAAATACACAGCAGGAGCAGGATCCATTTTACAGGATCTGAATCCAATTACTTTCTTTAATAAAGACAGACTTGTGAGCTATTTCCACCACTGACTATTGCTTAACATCATGGAGTTAATTAGGTCAAACCAATAATCAATCCACTACCACCCTCCCTGTTATCACCAACAATCTGTGGTTTGTTATGGAAGGCAATATATATGATCTGAAACAAAGGCAGTTCACTGAACTAGGAAGGAATATTATGGCAGCTCAAAAGGAGTCACGGTGTACTGCAGCTGTGTTGAGAGAAGACTTCAACGTATGTCGGTGCTAACCACAACTCTAAACTTGACTAGCATCCTTACCTAGTTTCCTGATAGTATTCCTGCTGTCACTCAAAAGGATCATGCACTTAGCATGAGCTATCTAGACTTAAGTACTGGTATAGTGAAAGGTTCAGGTAAATTACTTTTGAATTTAAGTGAGAGGCGAAAGGATTTAAATTCAAAATCCATATTCAAGTCCCCATTACGCTGGTGTAAATCCACAGTAACACTGTCAGGAAAGTTATTTCAGACTCATACTAGCTTAACTGAGAATTCAGTTTTGTCATTTGAATTCAGTTAAAGTCAGATACGGAGCTGTGTGCCTTCTTTTGTTACCAAAGGATTAAACTATGTCAGGCTTTTTACAATTTAGTGCCGTTTCGGATTGCCAACTTAGAACATGATATAAAAACATTCAGTGTCTCTCCAGTGCTCTTTCATTTTAAATCAAAATATATGTATTATTCATACTAAAAGTTTAATTGAAGTCCCTGGAATGCAAAGGAGTTACTGACATCACATATGTAAGGCTTAGCCACAACAAGGTATAACAGAAATAGGAAAGCTGTCTACTGTCATAAATGAGAAAGGTAAGTGATCTAGGACTCCAAAATACACACCAATAAGGACTAGAACCTGCAGCAAAATATAGTCTGTTCACTGTGGGTCCAGCCTGCTCCCTGCTGTTCTGCAGATGTTCCAATAGTATTTCCCCAAAAGCAGTGGCCACTAGGATTCAATAGCACAGTGTGGTGCATTCCAACAGAAATATCTGTCATTAATTCAGCAGCAAAGGGTTTAAAAACTCTTTATACCCAGGAGCTTCTCCATTCTCAGAAAAAAACATATAACTGAGGTAAGCAGCAACCCTCCATCCTGATGTTACCTATTTCTCATTTGCCAAAGCATCAATCTATTCAGATAGTTTTGAGAACTGTGACCACACTATTTCACTTTGCTCAGTTCTGCCAAGTGCAGCTCACATTCAGCTGTTTCATTTTCTTCTTCCGTATATTTCCTTTGGCTCTACAGTCTCTTCTACAGCTTTCAAGCTGGCAAACCTCCGTGTAGGTCTTTAATGCAAACACAGCTTAGCTATTATGCCTTACCTGTTAGTTCAAAAAAATATCATCACTGAATACAAAATCAGGTTTTATGGGACCTAAACAGAAAATATGCCATGGTATGTCATTACAAAGAATAGTTACATATTTTCCATTTAATCCTCTTCTAACACCTTAAAGACTACAAGCACACATGAAATATAATACAGCCCAAATAGGAAGACTATTACAAAAAAAATTGGGCTACACCACTCACCTTGACAAACAGATGCAGCATTTTGACAGCTAGTCACCCTGGGCTTTTTCCTCTGCATCCACCCATGTTTCATGCTGACCTATTAATTTTAGTCACTTGCTGGTCTCCATTTAATGGTTCAATGAATGTAATACCCTGGTGCTTTCCTTTGCATAATCAGGAGGCTCAAAAATAACAAAAAGGAAAATAACGTTTCTAACTTAATATGCCAAAAGTTTTGTGCAAATGTTATGTTTCAACTTTTTCATTATTAATAAAATTTTATCTAAATTATTTTTAAACTAAGCTTTATGCCTTTGAACAGACCTCTGAATATATTACCTGCTCCCAACTATGCCAGATCTCAATTCACATTCAGCCTTTCAAGATGCATATCCTTAATAACGAGCCTAATCCTTCGAGATACTGGGAGACTAAGCCCATCTTATTCAGTCTCTTAGCAGCATACTCAAATTGCACTCTCTCTTTGGAGCCATTCATTCTTTTCAAGGATCAGGTTCTGTTTCCTGAAAGTCTGATGGGTTTAGGACTATAATTAATCCTACAGTACATTGAGCAGTAAAATCTACATTGCTTCATAACTCCCACTGCAAAGAAAAAAATAATTTGCTTCAGCCAACCAATTTTATGGGCTTCTAGAAAAAAAAGTGCATTTATAATGCATATTCTTAATTAATACTTTCGGTATTCAGACAGTTCATACATATTTTTCTTCCATCTGAACAACTATTATTCCCCTGCACACTCTCCCTTAGCTGAACGCGAGAGAAAAATTGTAAAACTCGAAGCAGAAACAAAACTGTTACTGCACTTACGAGAGCCAAGGAATAATAAAATTAGGTGACCTCAAATTTAACATCAAATTCATGGGAAAAAAGGCCATTCCTTGGCCACTTTACATTTAACTCAGAAGCTGATGAACAGGCAATTACAGTAAAGCTGCTCAGAACCAGATCCTCAGGTTCTCATCATGAAAACTACAAACTCAGAAATTTTAACTTAATCTAGTTGATCAAGCCCTTCCTCTTTGTTAAGACGGCCAAGACTCTTTGAAAGCTCCCTTGGTTTCCATGCTCTTGAATTCATGTTAGGTAATACGGAAATCCTAAAACCACCAATTTAATTAGAGCTTCTTTATGCTTCCAGCCTCCCTGTTCTGAAGTTTTGATTCAACTGGAATTTTGCTAAGAGCCAGGAGCCAAGATCCATCCAACACACAAATATTCAGCTTTGCCTTGGTAGGCCTCCACTCTCTGATCTCATAACAGTAGCCCCCACGTAAGGGACTGAATGCTGAACACTCCAGGAGGCAGCCCTGAAGATCCTAAACAATGTAAAAAAACTCCCTATCAGTGGGACAAGAGTGAAATTTATTGAGATATCATTCCTAATTATTAAAAGGTAAAAGTTAAGTTTATCCTGATTTGCAAAGGATTATAATTAGGTTATATAATTCAGCCTGTGGAAATTCCTTGGCTGGTAGTCGTGAAGACCAAAGAGCTCCTCACAGGCATGGCATGGACACAGGACAGAAATAGGCATGGGAGTCGAAGCATGCAGCATCACTGACCTGTATCCACATGTTAGAACCACACTCTTAATCTGGTAGAAACTGGATGAAGACTCCTTGTAGCCTAGCTGATGTGAGTCCTCCACTGGAGGAGGACTTGAACTGTCTCGGGCCACTGAGCAGCCATGAGATGACAATACATTTTAATCACTTTTACAGCAGCTGGACAAGAGCCAGCAATCTACAGATAAAGTGCTACAAGTGACTTAACATACCCATTAAATATGTCTTATTGTTAGCAGTACTGAAGATTAATGAGGAAAATGAAAGTGAAAAGATAGCACTGGTAAGTGACAGTTTTACTCAATCAAAGAGCCTCTGGGGCCTGTAGAAGTATGTCAGGGTCATGAGGATTTATTTTCTTCCTCGCTTATTTAGACAGATCTGTTTTGCAATGCTGGTATAGAGACTCCTTGTATTTACACTACACAAAAGCTGTATTAGAAGACAAGGGCAAAGGTCTCATACTAATAAGTCTAGTCCATGGCTGCCTGTCACTCTCTGCTCCTCACAATCTTCCTTGCTGGTTTTGGATTACTGCTGATGCAATTCAGGTATTAAGCTTAGCCAAATTTAAGGGAATATGATAGTCTCCCTCTGCAACCAACGGCAATAAGTACATAATATTACATTTCACTTACATTTTGGCACCTCATACCTTAAATGGAATAAGCTCTACTATATCTAGTATAGCTAGATCTCTAATTGCAGTGTAGTAGATCTAGATCTCTAATTATCCATTGACTGAAGGGTAAGATTTTCTTACTGAAGCACTTCAGCTTAAAAGTAAGAATGGATGAAATTTAGAATATGGTACAGTGGATTATCAAGCAGAGATGGCAGCTCAGATCCCAGAGCAATGTAAATCCATCAGCTAAGAGTCTGATACTTCAGTCTGTGAAATGGGAATCGCAGTACTTTCTTATTTCATGGTGCTATTAAACTATGCATATAAAGCTTTATTCAAATTCTCAGTCTGTGAACATAAGAAAGAAACAAAGAAACTTCAAATCATCATGCATTATGATAGAATGTTACAGACAATACTCAGAACTTTAAAAGTACCTGAATTAAAGGATATTCTTGGAAGTAACTTAATCTAAAATTTTCAAGATCACCATTTATACTTAGACTTCCTATGTTTGGTGATCAAGTAAAAAACTCACAGGTTCTGTTTTTTTTAAAAAACAAGACATTTCCAACAGAAGGAAATATCAATCCTGGGGGAAAAAAAATGCAAATCTTAGTTACTTGAAAAATAACTCTTACTAAAATTTTGTCAGAAGAAATCAGATAATATTTGTGAGACATGGATAATGCAGAGGAGTGCTCTTGAGAATTTACATGAGGAAATTAATAACCACACATTCAAAAGAACTGAGCACTACTTGCATAAGGGCTCTATTAGCATGCTGTCCTCCATTACAAAGGTGTTGACTATCTGCACATCTACTGGATTCTTTGTCTCTTACCTAAATTTAATCAGACATGAAGGACATGAGCTCGTACTACAGGTCACAGCCTGAAATTCCCCACGCAACAAAGCAAAGAAACCTATTGAAAGTCAGTGGAAGTAAATGCTACTTCCTGCTATAGGAAGGATGAGGCTCTACAGAAACAGAGATCAGGTTCTATGTCTTAGCAAAAACATTCACAAGGAATCAAAAATCCCTTACAACAGAAACTGAAAAATCCCTCACAAAAGAAATATCTTTTGTCAGCATTTAAGCATATGCAGTTAGGTTAAACTAACAATCCAGAATGGTTCCCTTGGCAGGCCTATTCTATATTCTACATATTGTGCTCGATTAAAAGTATTTATGCTAATTGCAGAAACAATAAGTAGATTGCTCAAACTGTTATGACAGAAATGCAATGATTATACAAATTTACAAGTAAGCATTTAGTAAGTGCTCCTTTTTCCCTTTCTTTTAAGAAGATGGCATGCAAAAAAAAAAAAAAAAGCTTTATTCAGGTGTTTTCCACTACGCACCTAGTATTTAAAGTATCTGCTTTTTGTGCAAAGATAAAGCATTTGCAGCAACTTGAGGACATGCCCTTACTAATTTGGAAAAATTATACTCATTCATGCCCTAGCTCTATATTCTGAAGGCATTTTTAAGTCATTCTAGGAACTAAAATAGCTCAAAATGAAACTTCTTAACTAGAGCATGTTACACCTGGGAAAAGTTTTCTTGATGAGCAAAGCTAGTTGTTAAATTAGGGAAAAAATCACATTGATTATGGTCATGAGTCCAAGACAAGCTTAATTAAAATCAATGGAGAATTTTCAAGTGAAGAAAAAAAAAAAAGAGAGCAGCAAAGTGTTATCTCTTAATTATGTTGTGGAAATTTTCTCTAATTGATACTGTCCCATGTCACTATAATTGAAGCAACCTACAGATCTCATCATATAAATATTATTTCACAGTATCAGCCCTCGAGCTTAAGTAAGAGATGGTCCTTTATCCTTTCTGTACTTCTTCCACAGACTTTTACCAGGACTGACGGTCCTGTTCAGCTGTTCAGCTCCTCTTTGCTGGCTTTTCTTCTTTTCCTGGAAGCTATGACTGGTGTTCTAAGACAGAAGGGAAAGCAGGGGCAGCAATTTATCTGTGGCTTTTTCACTGACTTACATGGTCTGCCTGGACTTGGCACTTCCATTTTTGTTTCCAAGTATTGAAGTGTGTATGATTATTCTTAAAATGTTCAAGACATTGCTCAGACAGAGTGCCAAACACTATAGCTGGTGCAAATCTAGATTTTTTCAGTTACATGATATCCAAATAGTTTCAAAGTCTTCCACTTTGTCTTTAATCTTGGGTTTTTTTCCAAACTAGCTGCAAGGGCTCTCAAATGTTGAGCAAGCCAGTGTGACTAGAAAGCTATTCAGCAATTCTTGAGGAATGGCAAAGTACCAGAAACAAATGCCAAAGCCATAGAAAAGAGCAGGACTACCACATGGATACTAAGTGCTACTTAGTGTTCATTTATTACAGGTGATATTACTCTCTTGACTTACTCTTTCAATATAAGGGTTCTTTGGCATTGATATACATGTTGTACATACAGATACCATCTTCCCAGGCAAGGTCCTACAGTCACAACTGCTCCTACTGAAATCCATCCACCACTTCTCTGAGGCATCTCTGCTCATTTTGTTCTGCTCTGTTCCTTCTCTGCTCAATTTTTTTTTCCGATTTTTTTTCTGTTAATTCTGGTCAAAACCCACAGATAGAAATTAACTGTAATGTTCCAGGTCAGTGTAAAAATGCACCTGCATTAAAAATTAGTGATTAGTATTCAAAACCTGTTGGGATTCCTTTTCCAGGGTCTACCTCAATCTGGATGGTTAAGGACATAGTCTAAACTTTTACTGGGACTTATAATACAGTAGCACAGCTAAAGTCAATTTTAAAATTATTAATACCCTTCTGTTGGTCACCCTATTCTTAAAAGACGAACTGGTACATAGGCATCAATGAAAAAATCCCCTGTGATTCTACTGATCCACAAAACTAAGCCCCGCTATTCTCATGACAGCTTTCTTGTTTTTCCTTTCCACGCAAATCACTACTCACACACGTAAGCAGTGAAGCTGTGGTCAGACTGGTGCTAATAAGTTGGCAATCATCCCTGATATTGCACTGTTAATCAAAGGCTGCTCTTTAACAGAATCCCACTGGTGTTATAAAAAGCTCTAAATGGTAATAAAGATGGTGCTTCATCCTGTTAAAAAGACTTCTCTTGAAGTTTCAGAGACCTTCAGACCTCTGAGTCTGTGGTACCTACGGCCATGGAAAGGAGCAGAGGCAATTTGCATCTGTGAACATCTTCTTTTCATTGTTTGCTTTCTTGTAGAAAACTGCACATAATAAAAACAATAGCTAATGAAGAAAGTTTGGAAGTTCTCTTCTAAATACCAGGGAATGTAACCAAAGCATGTGGTTCCTGTTTAGATCATTAGAAACAAAGGATTTACCCACTAACTTAACACCAGTCCAATTTAATTGACCACTGCCCCAAGTAGATATTATTTCTTTAAAATTCAAGGGCCCAAATCTTAAGCTGACTTCAAAGAAATGTTCAGCCCGATGTACACAATAATAGCTAGGTTAGAATTCTCTCCATGTATGCTCATTACCTGTGTGATAACAGGCCACTAATTAAAACAGAGAGTCATACATAGCTATATTACTTACACTGTCATATTCACAAAGGAGGGGTGAGATATTAACAGCAGAGCTATCTGAAAGCTTGTAGTAGCTTTTCATGTCAAAACTGCTCTGTCTGAACCTGATGAAGAGCTGGGGATCTGCACACGATTTCCAGTTCAGAAGAAGGGAAGGGAAAGCCTTGTACCAATTCCTTTGTGTAAACCCTTTCTGGTCCATTTGTGTGCTGAAGAGAGGAAGCGGGGAGTGAAACATTCCCAGCTTCACCAGGAGTGGTCCCTGGCAGGGCAGTAGAGGCTGGAGATGAAACCAGGGTAAATTAGCAGTGTTATGTGAATATTTAGGCAGCTTTGATTCCAGACTGCAAATACATATAGTAGCCAACATTAGAAAATCAGGCAGAGAAACACTGCAGGAATAGACTGTTAGCATTGAAAGCACAAGAAAGTTCTGGAAGAATTCAATCACTGACATTTTGTATAGCACAATGCTTCATTTGAGTTAAAATCCTTAAAATGACAAGTAACTCAAAAAAGAAAAGCTACATATCCAAGAAACTTTAATTTACAAAATCAAATATAAAACCCTGTTTGGGGTGGAATACCTCCTTATATGAAAATCAGTTCTAAATTAGTACTTTATAGATGCTACTTTGCTTTAACATATAATGCAAAAGATTTTCTATTTCTCATGGTGAATTATGGCTGAATATACCCATTGTGATTTCTTTTATAAGATTAGTTTTCCTTAAAAAGAGTTGAGTCAAGTGAATAGAGTCAAAGATGCCACACATGTCCTTTCATTCTCCTTATTCTTTTGGAATAATCTGAATTTTAGATACTCCTGAATGGATCTGAGATTACAAAATATATCCTCAGGGAACAACTTTCTCAATCTTTAAATGCCAGTGTACACAAATGATACAAGAGAAAAAAATCAGGGTCTTGCATATATTCAAATGCAATGGTATTTTCACATTTTCATTTTCAACTTTCCACAGCATACTATTTATTCTAGAACATGAAATAAATCCTTGGACTTTTCCCTTGTTAAGTAAATTGAAAACTAGAATTGCAAGTAACATAAGAGCCAGCTAAAAAAAATACATTTTATTAAGAATGGTATTTAACAAAATTCAATGTGCCTTCATGGAATCACCTTATCAATCACCTTTCACTGGTAGCTTTGGTTGTCCTGGAGGTTCTCCTGACTTCTAGGCCTTCTCTCACGGAGTGGGGAGGTTGAAGCCTGAGAGCTGAATAACAGTTTCGGAGATGTCTCCCTGGCAGGAGTCTGCCTAAGGCCAGACCATGCCAAGGGCTTGCAAGTGCATCTGGAGGCAAATCGGTCCATCATGGTGCTTGTGACTGGAACCAAAATTCTTCAGCCCTGACAGGTCCCAGACTTTGAAAACCTATCCCTTCGCATGTGACAGAAGTCCATAAATTCAGAGGGACCAGCCAGAAGGCCCCGAACTGCCATCACATTTGGCTCACCGTAGTTTGCATTCTCTAACTTCATGATGCAAGGGCATAAAAGGATAAAAAAGCAAGAAAAGACTGGAAGACTGGATAAAAGATTCAAAGATCTCTTCAACTCTGGCATCTCTGTAACATGAGTCATCCACAAGCAATTACATCATGCACTTACGCAGTGGCCTGTGTTCAAACACCACTGAACTATTTATCTTTTTGTTTTTTAAAAAAATTCATTTAGTATTTTAAAAAAAAATCATCTGTCAGTGATCTAACTTTTGAATAAATTTGAAGACCATTAGAAAATAAAGTATAATGAAAGATTTTATTTACTGTGATACTCTAAGAAAACTGCAACAAGGAGCATTTTATAGAAAGTCCATGTTTAGAGGACTCCCAGCCAAGTTTTCAGGCCGACAACTAAACATTCAAATTTTAGCATACTGGTCAAATAGAAGCAGTGATTTTTTTCTCAGACCCTTTTTATAAGTACTCTAAAATGTAATAAAGGAAAGTCGGGTACATTTCTGAGTTCTAAGTGCTGACCTTCTGCCCCTGCAAGAACACTGCCAAAAGCCCATTTTTACACCAGCAGGTGACATAGAAGCACTCGTATCTTAAAGGCAGTTCTGACTCCCTTGATGGACCTCTTAGCCAGTGTTCTTATTTCCCCAAGTAAATAGCTGTAAGGTGAAATCAAAACTAGTGGTAAGCTATAAAATATCTAACAAAACCGTAGAACTCTTCAGGATTCCCATGAACACAAGAAATTAAAATCCAAGACAACTCAGCTGACTGATTTAAATAAGATTATATGTTCCAATGGTGTAATGAAACAAGATTAATAGCATAAAAGTACTACAGATTGCAAAGGAAAGCAACAGTCCTCAACACAAAAAAAACAGACAACAGAAAGAGAAGCAGAGGAATCCTTGTGAGAGGGAATGCTGGTCTGCATTTGAAACAATCTTATGAATGGAGAGCAAGTGAGATAGAGAATGAGTGTCAACAGAACCCCCAAAGGTCTTGAAAGCACGGCAATACCAGGTTCCAGAAATGATTATATTTTTTATGTTAAGGGATGAAAAATAAATTTAACTAGTTAGCTAAATGCTATTTTATTCCATTTGGAGTCATTTTCCAATACATTAACTTTCTCATTAGAATTCAGTTTTGTCTTGCTAAACAAAAGGAACCACGTCAACACCTGTGGCATGAAGAATCATGTAGAAGATGCACTTTGCCTCAAATTACTGCAAATAATTGAATGCAACTTCTGCACAGTAACACCAAACGGCAGCACTTGGAGAGACAAGATGAGCCTGACTGATCAAGCAGCCAAGACAATTAGCAGCACCATTCACACGCCAAAAAAAAAAAAAACAAACAAACAACCAAACAAAACAAAAAACCCAAACACACCTCTATTTGGAAGTAGTGACCAACTAGAAGGAAAGAAGCAAGTCCAAATTGCCACTATTTTTTTTTCTCCAGTCCCTCTTCTTTGCTCCTTTTCCATAATCTCCCTTGTGGTTGCTCATTCTCAGCGATCTAACGTGGTGAAATTAAATGCAGCACTCTGTTCTTCTAATTAATTTTGCAATTTAAGATACTTTGCTCCATCAGTGCAAAGAGTCATCTATCTACAGAGCTTAAGCATATATAAATGAAGAGAAATGAGTTCACTCCATCTGCCTCTAATTGAAATGGCTACACTAGCAAAAATTATGTTCTATAGATGGTTTTGCACCACTTGTTTATAAGTCAGTTTCTGTTACACTAGTACAATCACCAGAGTTTGACGCAGTTTCCATTTAAATCACCAGAACACCAGGTCAGGGACTGTCTCAGTACAGCTCTGTTCAGTTTTTAATACACCATGACTATGACTTGCTGAAGCATTGTGGTACTTCTGGAACAGAAATATATCTGAATGACAAGTGATTATGAAAAATAGGGACAATTAGGTTGATGTTAATCGGCTTTAACAGGAGAGGCAAAAAAGTGGGGAGGGCAGCTTTCCCTGATGTCATTGTTCTAAAACTCATGTTTTTTGCTGTTCTTCATCTAAGCAGCCAGTTCAGGTAGGAGACGCCATCATTTTACTCAACCACAGATTTTTAAAAAAACCTGTTCTTCCTATTGTCTGCCCATGAACAAATACAAAAACACACTCACAGAAAACGTTTGCTATCTCTAAAGACCACATCATCAATTGTTTACATTGGCTCAGTTGCTATGCTGTAACAGTATACTACAGTTATTAGAAACTCTTAACAATCTCCTCAAGAACTCCATGCATTGTTCAGAGGAAAAAGCAAGTCACTACCTCTGATCTGGAGTTTTTACAGGTCCATGAAATGAGTTACTGTGATCTAGGACTATAATCTATAAAGAAAACAAGGAATCAAAGAAAAACAACTGATATAATTATACCTAAACTAAAAAAAGAGACTAAAAAGGATGTTTGGAAATACCAGCTCCACTTCCAAGCCAAAACACCTCTTAGGCTAAATACAACTTGGGAACAATTTCACTGAGTTTAACTTAATTATATTAATCATTTAGATAACTGATTGCGGGAAGAGTATGGCTGGCATCCATGAAGCAGAGCAAGGAGACAGATGAAAAGCTTGTTTACCCCCATGGGACATGGAGAAAAGAGAGAGGCAATTACTGACTGCAACACAGGATCACTTCAGAGGGGAAAAAAGCATCAGGAAATTGCATGCGCCCAAAAATATGTTTCTACTAGGTCCATGAATTTTAGGCTTGCCTTTGCAAGGCATTTTACAGGTTTCCTGGCAAATGGAGTTTAAGGTGTCTGGCAGTAAGATAGCTCTATATTATTTAACTGACTCTGAAATCCATATAGCAATCATCTCTCTCTTGAGAGGGCTGCTGATTCCCTGTTCCAGAACAAACTCTGAGGGCCCAATGAATGTGGACATGGCAAAATCTCTTCTGTTTTTTCAACCTTTTATTATGACAAGAGGTTTGAGAAAAAGAAAAAAAATCATAGTTGGTTCCCAGGTTTTATTCAAAACCAAGTCCCACCGTAATAAATTTTCAGAAGTGCTATCCACTTTCATCTGACATTAACTCTTCCTTCTTTTTGACTTAAAAAAATAACCAATTGAAGTGTTTGGTTTCTATCCAGGTGGTCCATTAATTCCACAGTTCTGTTAAGAGGTAGGAAAATCTTAGTAACATCTGCTGTATGGCTGAGATCCTAGCTTCATATATCGATTATTACTGTCCTTCAGTAGTGAGGTGCTGTAAGGGAGCTTTTCAACATAGTGCCCCAGCACCATGACCTCTCTGCTATGTCTCTCTGTTCCTTCAGTGCTCCTGATGAAATCTATGACTGGTATTCACAGAATGTTAGAACCACAAAATGGCTTTGGTTGGAAATGATCCTTAAGACCATCTAGTTCCAACCCACATGCCATGGACAAGGACATTTTTCCCTAGACCAGGTTACCCAAAGCCCCATTAATTTGGCCTTGAACACATCCAGGGATGAAGCATCCCCTTGGGCAGTCTGTTCCAGGGTCGGCCCGCCCTCACTATGAAGAATTTCTTCCTGTGTCTAATCTAGATTTACCCTCTTTGAGTATAAAATCATTGTCAGTGCAGGCCTTGGTAAAACCCTCTCTTCACCTGTCCTACAGAAAGTGTTCTGGTCAAAGGAAATGGCCCTGTATCATATTTGTGTTTTTACTCCTCTGTTCATGATCCATCCTCTACTTTACTTTACGTTTCAGGTTTCTTTGTTGCTTCCATTTTGTACTATATTCAGGGTGTTACAGTCTTCAAGATCTATTCTGTTCCTTAATTGAAAAAAAGGCGTCAAAAATCTCAGATACATTTTTCACCACTGAAAAACATGCAACTGTATAACCACTGCCAAAACAGTTTCCTTTAGAACAACAAAGCACCTTCATGAATGAGACTGGTACATGAGTCTTGTTCCTTTTTTTTCTTGTTTTTTTGTTTGTTTCTTTCCTGTTCTGGGTTGTAGCCACCCATGAAAAATTAATTCTCTGCCAGGTCTGAGTACAGAAGTGAATGTCAAAGAAATATTTTGTCCTTTAGGACTTGTGTGATGGCTAAGATCAATCACAGCATACACCTCCAAATGCCTTAGTACTCAGGTATTTGTATATATACAGAAGCACAAAAGTTCTCTCAAAAGTTCACTATAAATAATTCTTCAGTTTGTAATTTTGCATCATTCTCTTGTTCCTCCCTGCTGGCACCACCGGGCTGTTTGCACCTTAAGTGACATACATCTCAGAAGTTTTCCTTTTCACAGGTCACTAATCTTTGTGCTAAGAATCAAGAGCCTTTGAGAAAGATACAATTCTATTACATGCTCTATAGCCACAGTCTGTGATAGCGAACATTGTTATATGTTGTTCAGACCCTTCCAGGGGTTAAGTGATGCCACCATCATCGACAGCCCAATGCAGGATACTGAAAAACGATTTTCTAATCTAGGACAGGCTTATCATTTGAGGTTTGAAATTAAAATTTTAATAATCTCTATATACACATACAGAAAAATACACCTCTAGTATTTCTATGTAGCTAAATATATTTATTTAGAACATTAAACCAGGCAAATTCTTTTGAAATTGATGCCCTGATTCTACAAAACACTGAAATTCTGAATTGTTCACTCTTAGATATTTCCCTTCAATTTGAAAGGAATTTTTTCACATATGTTTTAGAAGTTTAAAGACCTTCCTGTCACTCTAAGGATGTCCTCTCCTTAAACCCACAGCACCATAACATTACACAGGCTGTCCCCTCATTCTTCTAGGAACTTCCAGTAAGTTCTACATCAGTTCTTTCGTATTCTAACATGTATTCAGAGCCCTGGCTGAGGGGACATTTTATCACACATTTTAGTACTAGCAGGTGCAGCTAGTACTACTGCATCTGTAGTATTTGCAGGTGAACTTTCTTCCTGTACAGTCAGCGCTAGGCCAGGTCTGATGGCAGCAAGCACCAATCGAACTGCAGTGGGCAGGCAGGAGCTATTCACTTAAGCTGGTAGAATTAGCTTTTGGAAGGCACTTAGCAAGGCTCTGGCCCCAGTGGTATCCTGATTCCCACAACTTTGCTTATTAGCTGCATAAGGGCAGTAATAATGTTATATATCTGCCGAATAATATAACTAAGCCTATATCCCTTTACATTTCACCAATAACCCTCGTTTTATGTGTCAAAGTACAAAATGGCATTAGAAACTTTCAGAGAGCAGCATGTTCTACCCATTTTTCCTTTTGACAGCATAGATATTATTTTGTTTTGACCCCTGAGACTTCTCCAGAGGTGCAGAATAATGTAACGGCACTGTGGAGTCTGAACACGCCTTTCACTTCAGCTGTCAGTTCAGTGAGATGGGAGCAGTGTTACACAGCTAGAGCTAATTAGTTTGATTCAGTTTTTTGCAAGGCTCCCAGCTTGCATATAAAACTGTATTGGAGATGATTTTCAGGGATGATATTCGCTTTAAAATGGTTCATCTTACAGCACCAATACTTCAAAAACTTAAAACCAATACACGGTTAAACAAAGGTTGTGTTTTCAAAAACAAAGGCATTCAACCTTCAGGGCTATATTGACAATGCATACCTTAACAGTGCACTTAAAATATACTTTGCAAGCAAATCCTTCATGATACTGAGGATGAGAATGTGGTGGCTGATTTGAAAACAGTTTAGAATTCTGCTCTGCACATGATAGAGGTATCTATCTGTCATGAAGGACTGTTGTCATTGCTATTTAGAGGACATCACTGTTTAGTTTTGTTATAAAACATGCTGTGTGATCTAAATAAATATCTGTGCATACTTAGTCTGTTAATGATGCAGAAGAAATGGAGTCAATTGGATTTTCTCCCATGAACACTAGTCAGTGATTTGTGGATTATTTGAGAAGAGGTTATAAATAAAAGTCTGGCAAGTAGGCTAGACAAACCATTTCTAACATGCGGTTTTCTTAGAAACTCACACATTATAGCTGTTGTGCCACACCATTGATCAGCTAAACTGCACGGACGGGAGAGAAAGTGTTATTTAAAAGATCAATAAGGGGGAAAAAAATCTCCTCTCAATGTCTTCTAGAAGCAGAGATTAGACCGCCTAGTATTTCAGAGCAGAGATCAACAGGACATAAAATGAGAGGCCATCTATAACGGAAACAAAATTTCAGAGGCAGAGTCAAGAACAAGAGAAACAATCTTCAACACGCAGATAGCTTAAAAGTTTCTCTAAAACAAGTCAAATAGCTGGGCAGACTTGGAAAGAGAGAGCATGCTCTAGTTAGAAAAGGATAAAAGTAGAGTAAAGTAGTAGGTAGTAGATAGTAGAATCCTAAAAACCAGGAGGAAACAAATGTTTCCACTACAGAGTTTTCTCTTTTATCTATTTCTGTAGCATTGCAAACAACTTCTAGAGTAGAAGCATCCAGACCTGCTATCATCTGCTCCAGATGACAGGACATCTCCAGCCCTAAATAAGTACAAGAGAAATAAGAGCACCTTCATTCCAAAGCTCATTGAAAGTAATGGAATGGTCACCAACAAAGCATCTTCATTCACGGTACTTCTGTGAGTACCTATTTATCCACAGCAAAAATCATTAAGATATCATAGAAAAGAGAAGGGAAACAGTAAAGATTTACACCAGGCTCAAAGGCTGGAGGAGTGCAATATACCTTATCTCTCTAGGTAAGGGATGCCAATGAAAAGCAACCGTGTAAAAAGTCACATTTTCTGCTGATCTCTTCCAGATACTATGCTACCTGAAGAACTGAAAACTAGGTATTAGCTGTACTCAGGCACCTGCCTTAAGCTTCACTGGAAAGCAATTTCACAGGAAAGACTTCATCAAAAGCTCCGCTGTCCCCATGACTTTGGTACAATTCCAGATCCACTGGAGAGACATCTGTGACCTTGCTGTTCTGGGTCCACCACCAGGTCTTGCTACATTGCTACATCTCTCCAACAACCATTCTGCCTTGCAAACATTTTTTTAAGCTTTCCCTTTCTAGAGAGAATCCTTAAGGAAGCCTCCTTCTTCATTTTGGGTAGCCAGGCCAAGGGACCAGGGCAATTCCCCGGCACACCACTGCCAGCCTCCCTGGCAGGGCAGCAGCTTAGGCTACCAACAGACCTCCCTCTCACACAGCACCCCTAGGCTGCAGGTTTAAAGTTGAGGTCCTATTTATCACACTGCAGTTTCACAAAGAGCAGCTGGTTGGGGACAATCATCTGGTCAATAGCAACGAGCTCTAAATGAGGCCCATGATTTCATTAACCGGAGCTGAAAGGCAAAGAGGAGACACTGAGTGGCTTTATAGCAAAACAAACCATTTTGCTTTTGGCTCACTAGAGTGCAGTGACACAAGACAGTAAAAGCCCAGTCTACCTGCTACATGGTAGCTGTCTGATGATCTGTTACTGATGTAACAATGTTTGCTTTATTCTTGATAATGAAAGAAAATTTAACTTACACCTGGCAGCCCTGCTGGAAATATCACTGGAGAGAGAAGAAATTAGATGGGTGTAAAAGGTCAAAACAGCATTTTTCCTTGTAAAGATGATCTTTCTGCACCGGAAAGCAAGGAGTGCAGCAAAAATATATAAGCATTGAGAAAAACTGTGCAGGTGCACTTACGTGGCATCAAAAATTCAGGTGGTATTATTCCTATTCCTATTATGATGGACAAACCTGTATAAACAGGAAAAACTATGTTTACACCAGGAGTTCTGGTGGTATAAAATGGATTAGCTTCATTTAAAGCAAAAGGATTTTGCCTGCTTACAGTAGCTAGCTCTCTACATTTTATCTGAGAACACCTTTGCTTTTCTCTCATTCAGGTAAGATACTTTCAACATACTTAGACATGCTCAGCTTTATTTTTCTTACTTAAGAAAACAGCATTCTTCTGAAAGCCATTCAGAAATAAAAACAGAAGGAAGACCTGTCAGATGAGCTAAAACCTGCCAGCACCATTACTCATTAAATGTACAGCTTCTTCAGTGTTGTATGGTTATAAACAGGATTAAGATCACAATGGAAAGGCGTGGCAAGAACACAACTGATAGTTCTAAAATGCAGTAGGGGGTGATACATACGTGTATTGGTGAAATGTGAAAATGGTGAAAAGATGGAGTCACAGGCAAAGTCTTATCCCATTCAAATCTGACCAAAAATTGCATCTATTTAAGGGCAGGAAAAAGCCTTTTCAAAAAGGCTTGAAATGGGGGAGAGGGAAGAATTATTCCACCTACACCTTTTTCATCTTCTGTAAGGACAATAAACAGTTCTGTGTTCAGGGCACTTGCCTAAGATGGAGAAAACCACAGCACAACCTTCCATTCAAATTAAATCTAGACAGGCCTTTGACAGGACTTCCCACATCCCAAGAGAACACCTTATCACCTGATTATTTCCCTGTGTACAGTCAAATCAGCCTCTGACTTGCAAGAGAAACTGCAGCTTTTATTTGCTGGAAAAAACATAGTTTAAGCAATGCAATCTTCTTCTTATGCCAAAGTATCCATATTGGGAAATTCCTAATCAGCTTTAATTGTTTCACCACAAGTAACAAGTATTGAAGAAAAGCTGCATGCAAATGATAGTAAAGTCTTTTGGATTAAGCTCAAGCGAGGATGAATTCTTCCAGGCAGAGAGTCACCCTGGCCTAAACGATGTTAAAGGCAACAAAGACTTAATGCATCATGAGTAGAATTTCTCCTTATCATAAATAATTATTTTAGATCTAAAGCCATAAAGTGATTAATAGCAGAAGCCAGAAATATATTCTTTTATTCAAGTACTTGTACATAAAGAACTGAATAAGCTGAAGCACTTATGTGCTGTATTCATTTCTGAAGCAAATTTGTACACTAAGGAATGCAAAAAGTTAATTCTGGGTTACCAAGGCCTATATCCTCTTTGCAAAACTTCATTTCAGATGCTAATGTCTAAGAACAAGTAAGGATCACAAGGGTCAACTGCAGACACAAAAAGCAGTTTCATGCTCCTCAGATGATCTGTAAATTGTTTCTCTTTCCACTTCTGGGCCAAGACTCACAGGCTTCCTCTAGGGTCAGTAAGCCTTAGAATAACCCACTGCTCAGCATACATTTTATCCATCAGATTCTGATTCAGATGCAATGAAAGAGTTACACAACTTTTGGTACTGTTCTGCACTCCAGTCCCTCACAGTGTGTAGTGATAATGCAACAACATATAAAATGTGATATCCTTACCAGACATGATTTGATCTTTTTCATATAAGTTAACATGGTTCAGCTACCCACTGCTTCTACTCATAGTTCAGATATGGTGGCTTTTACAGTAGAAAGGAGTGAAACTGCCAGGTATCTGGCAATAACTAAGTATATTTCAATAGGCACTGATGTTGCCATTCATAATTTTGTACAGGTGACATTTTAATTATTCCTACTGTTGGTGGAGCAGTTTTCTTCTGACATCAGCCATGTACATACACTCTGCACAGATAGACAAGACCAAAGGTTGCATAATGGACAACCGTCAAGTAAATTCTTCTCTTTTTCTGTCTCTTTCTTTTCCATTTATTTGTACTTCAAGACATGTGGTTTGTGATGGGATTTTGCATAACTCTGCCTTCAAAGTTTAGCTAAATTCAGAGTGTAAGGAAATTCAAGCTATAGCACTTAAATGAATGCAATTCAATCTGATTTATCAGACAGGACTGTTGAAACACCTCTTGGAAGACAGTAGCTTTTGGCTCAGTCCTCATGTATTTTACAGGAATATCAGTATAACAAATTGACTTACTGAGTTTCCTGATATGACAACTCATTCAATCAAATCCTTCAGACAAAGACATCAGCAAAGACAAGCATACTACATCAAACTGTGCATTCCACAAACCACGGATAGAAACGTCTGCAAATTTACAAGTGCACAACTCTACCTGACATTGCCACAGCTCAGGGGAGATGTTAAAAAATACAAGCTATTAAATAAATAAATATGCACAGCTAGCGCCTTGCAATCAAAGTCTTTCTTGTAGTCAGGCAGATTCTGTTGATTTCCTGTACAGGTCGAAGAGTTATAGTAACCATACATTAATGGCTTCAAGTCTTATGATCAGGAAGCACTTTGCTTGTCAAGCTAGGTAATACATTTTTAATTTGCAACCTCATTTACAAAGGAAAGGTAACACGATATATATTCTGAAAATTATTATCAATATCAACAGAAATCTGTCAGTTTCATAACAGACTCTTGGCAGCTATTCCTTTAAACTCACACACATTTGCTACCACTGTACCTGATCTTCCCTCATCATTGAAGCTTGGACAGAAGCACTTTCAGTAAATGCCTCTGATTTTTAAATCAAGTAAAAAACAAATTAAAGTTTACTGTTGATTTGCTTTAATTTGTTGAGCTGTACCATCATTTGTACATGAATCATTTAGGCTTTAAGCTTCCTCAAGAAGAGACTGCTTCTTTATCTTTCTATACAACTTCCACCACAAATTGTGTCGCAAGAAACATTAATGCTGAATGTATAAGATATTAGCAAAAGTTTTGACCAATTCATTTGTCTGTGCATCGATTACACAGTAAATATTTGTTGAAGTTATTCTGTACAACGGAAAGAAGTTACTGTTTTTAAGTTAAGTGCATTATTAATCAGGCAGGCTGTCTTTAGGACAGTTCATAAAGAACAAAATCTTCACGGAAACCAAAAGCCTGCATTAGAACAGCAACAACACAGGATTTTGAATCAAAACTTGCATGCACACTGGTATGAAAAAAATACATATGAAAAAAACCACATACATGAATAAAGCACCACCGAACAAAGCCCTTTTCTTTGCAGATCCTCAAAGGCATTTTAAGAAATGTGTTGTGATTTAGGGAAAAAACACTGGACTTAAAGAAAAGGAATTGAATCATGGAAATCCCCTGGGTTTTGTATGCAGGACATTTTGTGGCTACGATATCACAACATTAAAAACTTGGAGTATTTAGGAAAACAAACAGACAACTTAATTGAAAAACACACTACTGACTCAGGAACAGTTTCTGCTGAGATCATATTAAATACCACAGGAGTCAAGATAAAATGAAAATAATAAACCCTTTGTCTAGTCCTTCTCCTAGGTGGACTTTTGGTAAATACTGCTGTAAGTCAGGCAGAGTCACCGATGTCCAGCTGCGGTGAGGGATGACCACACACCACTTTCAGGGCCTGAGCCTGCACCTTTGGAGCAACTTTGTAAATGCCCCCAAGCAATGTGTCGCCTCCCTCTTTCAAAGTCAACACTGCTCACACAGAGAGTTAAGAATATAAGATAGTAAATTTTAAGGTCACATCTCAGAAGGTATTAAGCCAACTTGATATTTCAGAGAACAGACTTTATACTCATCCAAAAGATAGTTAAAATCATATCAGTGTATTCCGTGTGTAAGCTGAGCACCTTGTATATGTTTAGACATAAATCGCCAGAGTGTTCAGATTACATTTAATTCAAGCTCCTAGGCAGCACTTTTCTTTGAAACTATGGTATGAATTGTATTTCATATAAAAATGCCAACACACCAATCAGGAAGGCAACTCCAGTGGTATGACTTCAGGCTTGTTAGGTGGATTGAAAGACCTTCAGTACCTTACAGACAATCAGCAGTGGCTGATGGCGGGCGTCTGCACTTCCCTCCCTGTCACAAACACTGCAGGTAAGAGGCAGATTGTCAGGGTTCCTGGGAGAACTGGCATCTTATCACCCATGTTTCCTGTATCCCTGAATTCAGAGCCCTCAGTCTCATTCTGGAGCCAGAAATGCCTTTGTCTTTAACACAAGGTAAGGAAAAAGAGGTCATTTCTAGTGCCCAAAGACAAGAGGTAAGTTTTGCACCCCGTGATGGTGTATTCCTCTTGTTCTGCCGTCCTGGAACCGTATCCCCTGCATAAGCTCTATCTGCTTTATTGAGGGTGGGGTCCAATTAAGCCTTCATAAAGCTGTTATGAAGGAAGAGATCTTTAAGATACCTATAATAAAATGTACTTGTCATGGTTGTTTGCCTGTATACTTTGATAGTGATTTGGGGACAAGGAAGGACTTTTTTTCCCCCATTTTTTTTTTTTTTAATTATTAAAAGCTCTCACATTTCACCTTTAAGGCATTATTGTGAATTTTATCTTGTTCATTGACTGCTCATATGGCAATAATTTTACACCACATTAAGTAATGTTCTAATTTGTTTTAATGCCCTCACTTAACGGGAACAAAATGCAGCACACGTATAGAAATTAACTCTTTACCTATCCAGTATACACACTTGTCATCTGCTTTAGGTAAGAAGGGGATGCATATGGGAGAGAGAAATATGGGAGGAATATATGTGCAGGAATGGATGAGAAAAGCAACATAATAAACTGCCAGACTGAAAAAAATGGTGAGATGCTAATCCAGCAGGCATCAATTCCACGTTGTTATGTACATCATGAATGCTTTCTGCTGCTTCAGTTGGGCTGAAAAGCAGCAAGATAGAAGTAAGAACCTAACTAAACACATGACTGAATACACCAGGGATGACAGATTCAATGAATGTGTTTCTTACTATTTAGATAGGGGAAGCATCTTTAGTTTGTGTGCATGAGTAGTAAAGAACCAGGAGCGGTGGAAAAGAAACTGTTAGAGCTGCATCCCCATGCAGCACAAAGACTCCCTCCACAGCCCCAGCTCATTCACGAAATCCATGCGGCACTGAGGGAAAGGGAATTCTCTCTCTGACACATTTCTTCTGCTTTTGTAGGGATTTGACTCTATGCTTGGCTCTATTATACTTCATTAATCTGTAAGTTAAGAATAAAAAAAGCAGTAAAGCACCCATTTATGAATATTTAATGTTTTCTGTGAAACCTCAGAGGTTTAGAATGTTTTTGTATTAATTTTTTAAAAAAATATCATCTTGGGCATTTATATATAATATTCCCCTATAAACACCACAATAATGAGAATATATCTCCTTATTTGTCCCACTGATATATACTAAACTATATTAATGATCGGAAATTGAATGGCATAAATTGAACTCACAGCTGTTTGTATTCTTCTTGGTGGCTCTCAGTATTACCAGAGCTACCATTTGGAAACTATTACTTTTCTGTCACTCACTACTCTGCTCCAGAAGGTCTAATGAACTGCATAGGTCAGCTTTCTGTCCTTGAATTAGAAAGAAGATCTAACACCTTTTCATGACCTGATGTGACTTTAACTGTTGTACCAACTTAACCACACACTTCATGAGGACACAAAATACTGTGGAAGGATTGAGATAAGCTACAGAGATAAAAAAAGCTGAATTATATTTATTATTTTTTCCAAATTTGCAGACTTAAATATGTGTAGCTACAACAATTAAAAACTTTGCAAACAACAGTACTACTGTCACTAAATATTCCTACCATTTTTTTCAATTAATCCAACAATAAGGTTACAAAACTGTCATCTCCCTAGTTATCTTTATGCAAAGATAATTGCATGACTGTGATCTTGAAAACTTTGAATTAGATAGCTGCCACAAAATTCCCATAGTTATTTTGAATCAGATACATTGAATAGACTGGCCAAAATTAAAGACTGAGGTTGTAACAATGTCCATTGGGCTCCCTGTACTCAAGACTTACTCCCAGAATAACTGGACAGGTCAAATTCTGTATCATTCCTCACTGACCTATAACAAATAGAACCTGCCCTTTTGATTTTAATTTTTACAGTCAAAATGCCAGTATTTACTGACATATATAAACCTAGATATGTAAATACGTATATATGTAAATTCATAAACACTATTAAACTTCTGCAATGTTTACACAAGATATTTTCACACTGGCCAGTGACCTTCAGCTGCTCCTAAAAGTTATTTAGCTAATTTTTTTAACAGCAAATATCTTAATGAAAAGATTTTGTTAAAAATCACACATAAGGAATTGTTTTTTCTCAGGGACTGTAAATAATGTAAATCTAAGCATGATACTTTTAAACATTTTTGCATTTACAAAAAAAAAGAAAAAAAACCAGAAATCTTTAATTTCAAGAAAAAAAAAATCTACTTGTAAACGCTGTTCCAAATTTTTCTTGCCTTTAATAGAAGTTATTGTGATAGGTGTAAGAGAGCAGAAGTGAAATCTGGAATTTGTACTTGTATGGCACTGACCTGGCAGTTGTTGCTGGTTTTACATAAAACACCAACCTCTCAAACCACACTAACGTTCAGCTCCTGAAGATAAGCCTCTTCTACTCCAATTTTTCCAGAGCAGAGGGTTTTCCTCTTTCCCCCAGTTATGGATAGCCACGTGGATACCACATTCTATTCCACTATCAGTATTCTTGGACACCTCCAGTCATTTCTCGTCACTACCTCAGCAGTCACTGACCACATTTCCACTGACTGCTTGGTCTCCAGCTACCACCACAAAGGTTAGTATGCACACAACAAAAACTCATCAAGCTTGATGAAAGAAGGGTTTGCATTAGCTGCAACTCACTGATTTCCCCTCAAGACATATCTCTCAACTGCTTCCCAATTATAAATCCTTTCTTTAATCAACCACGATGCATGCGCAGTCCTAGTTACAATGTACTAGTGCCAAGAATGCCATGACGTAAAGGAACACTGCTTTGACTCACTTGTTTCTCTTCTCATGGTCATTCTGGGACCATATGTTCTCATTTTCCCTATGCAGAGAATGAGGGGAACACCCCGTTTCCTGCATCACACTCACAGTTAAACAAAACTGGTTAAGGAAGTTAACAACCTTCAAGCATGACATCAACCAGTACACACCTGTAGGAGGATAAAAGCAGCAGTGCTGCAGAGAAGGCCCTGGGAGTCCTAGAGAACAACAAATTGTCCACGAGCCAGCAGTGTGCCCTGGCAGCCAAAAAGGCCAACAGAATCCTGGGATGAATTAGGAAGAGCACTGCCAGCAGGTCAAGGCCCTGGTGAGGCACATTTGAAGTACTGTGTTCTGGGCTCCACAGCACAAGAGAGACATGGAGTTCCTGGAGCACACCCAGCAGAGGGCTACTAAACTGGTGAAGGGTTTGGAGAATCTCTCTTACAATAAAAGGCTGAGTGGACTGGGCCTGTTCAGCTTTGAGAAGAGGCAACTGAGAGGAGACCTCATTAAAGTGTATAAGTATCTAAAGAGTGGGTGTCAGGAGGATGGAGCCAGGCTCTGCTCGGTGGTGCCAAGCAATAGGACAAGAGGCAATGGGCAGAAACTGATGCACGGGAAGTTCCACCTGAAGATGAGGAAAAACTTCCTTACAGTGCGAGTGACTGCTCACTGGAACAGGTTGCCCAGAGAGGCTGTGAAATCTCCCTCACTGGAGATATTCAAGAACCATCTGGACACAATCTTGTGCCATGTGCTACGGGATGACCCTGCTTGAGCAGGAAGGTTAGACCAGATGACCCCACTGTGGTTCCTTCCAACCTGACCCATTCTGTGATAGCACAGTCCTGAAACCTCAATCTGAATATACAAATCACACAAGTCTTATACTCTAGGTCCAAATAACGCTTAGGTTTTCTGCTGAGTACTCTCTACAGGTGTAAAAGATACTCGAACCAGGACCAGAATTTTTTCATTTCCTTTGTCTCAGACTTGACACTAGCAAGTAAGATTACACACACCAAAGAGGACCTAGAAGGAATGTATTCTGCTCAAGGACAGTATACACATGATCTATTTCCCTAGGAAGGGGAATTTTCCATGCAGCAATATATTGAAAATCTACCCAAAGGGGATCTGCTTCTAAATACTGTATCTAATACCTGTATCGAAATACAATTTGATACTGGAAACAATTCTTCTCTTCTTCTGTATCATGATATCTCAGAGGCTGGAGATCTCCCTTTCATCAGCAAGCTCCTGTTTTCAGAACAGTTTCATTCCTCCTCAAAAATGGCAAAAACACCACTGCAACAAATGAGAATTTGTTATCCTTTTCCCTTCCCATATTGACTTGCAACAAAGCCCTTTCAGAAAAATATGTAAGTTCTAAGCATGGAGACAAGGTAATACTAAAGAAAATTTGCTAGTAACAGTAGTCAGGTGGCGTAGTTGGAGGTGCTGGCAGAAAAATCTTTTCTTGACATTCTCCAAAACACCAGGTTATTCCTTATTGCTTTCATTTAAAAAGTTTTTCTTACTTGAGATACTGGAAAGTTTTATTTGTGGGGGATTTGGATTGTGTCCAAAATTTCAAAAACTGAAGTCTGGAGCAGACAGCACACAAATTGTTCTGAAATTTTTGTTGCTATATTTTAAAATTTCTGTAACTTTGTTGCTATATTTTAAAATTTCTGTAACTTTGTTGCTATTGTTACTGTAGAGCATGTCCATCCTATAGCCTATATTTGACAAAAGATTGTATCAAAGATCTTCTTGACACAGACCTCAGGCAGAGCTGAATACGTTTTGGCTGCAGATGAAGATGGATCAGAAAATAGGCAGCAGAACACAAAGGCAATTCAATTTAAACCTGTAAAAATTTAGAAACTGGGATTTCTGGAAACCTATTCAGCACAGTGTAGCATTGTTAAAAATTGCCTTTCTTTTTCAGCCCAGTGCAAAGTACAAAATGACAGCTCATTCCTGAAAAGCCTAACACACCTAGTCATGAGGAGACACTGCTGTCAGCAGCAGTCGATTACTTCTTGTAGCATCTTATGAAGGGTTTCATTTTCTTTTAACTGGAGTAGAAAAATGTAGCTCTATTTATGCTTACAGGTTTAATGTAGAATGGAAAAGAACATCTCTGTCCAGCTTACTTTGCATTTTATCAGCCACCACTAAAATGCATTATATAGCTGAAATAATGGTGCACACTTAACCTGAATAGTACCTCAGCATTTCTAATTATCTCCAATTTGTATCTAAACATGAAGCACAGTCTAATTACCAAACTACTAACTTGAGGTCTTCGGAGTATAAAAAAAAGCAGCATATTAATTAGTTTCAACAATACACTTTATGAACTTCAGGAAGTTCAGCATGATATTAACATCAGAGTATGTGTTATGTTTTGTCTAAGTTTGGAAGTTCTTTGAGTTTGAAAGTTATTTTGCACTGCAATCTTACATTTAGACTACTTGGGAATGGCTATACTATGAACTGTGCATCCACAGTTTTGCTATAGTTGCTTCATGCATTTCTCTTCTTTTCTACCCACACAAATCTCTACTTTTCCTAAGTACATATACTCTTTTTTTTGGTGGAGATGCTAACAGCAAACCTCTGCAAAGGCACCTAAAATTGTGGAGCTTCTATTATTATTGAGGTAGTTTTTGGTGTATTTTCTCTCAGCCTTTGGAATTTTGATCAGATTCCCACAACCCCTCTCCTGTTATGCCCTTATTCGTCAGAAGTCAGTGTCTCCATCATTTTCAAACTACTGTTTAACAGTATGGTCTAAGCACTGAATGCTCTATCCCTGATAGACTTTAACACAAGTGACACAAGGGAGCAACAGCACTTCCATGTAGGGAAGAGTGAATCCTGCAGCCCATGAGGGTGATTCCACTGCTGTCCCCAGCTTTTTCACAACTCTCACCAAATTCTTTCACTTTCTTGTAAAGTAGGGCTATGCCAAAATAATGATGACTCTTCACACATTTTGGCATCCCATTGACTCCCCAAAGCTGGAACAAAAGACAGCAAGGGAGTCCTAAACTTCAGCATAAGACAAGCTAAAACAATGGCTCTTTTACAAGTGACGTGTGATGATGTCATGAACATGGGTTTTGCACAAGCTAGAATTGCAAAAAAAGGTTACCACATACAGAAGAGATGAAACCAGGAAGCAAGCCCAGATTTGAATAAGAGCAGTCAATAAATGAAATGCTGGTTGCAGAAGCAGAAGTAAAATAGCATAGCATAGCCTAGCATAGCATAGGAGGCATCTACAAATTTGAGCTTTTGTTTCAAGACATGTAAAACAAAAATACAAACAAAAGAAGAAAATGTAAATAAGAAATTTGTATTCAACTGCCCTGCAACTTCTAGTTATTTTTCCCAACTACTTCACAAGTTAACCAGCCTTGCTCTTGTATATTTATTCCTCAGGCAAGTCCTTATGAAAAATATTTCTGTGACCACTTTCAGATGTGAATGAGCAACAATAAAATAAAACAGTTCCTTTTTTTGACAAATTAGGAGATTTTTTTACAGGCCATAAAGTTGGAAAAGAATACCCTCTCTAACAAATCAACTAGTGAAGCTTTCATGAAGACATCCATTTAGAACACACTCCAGGCTGCTTTTGGCTTTGGGAGGATAGAACTGCAGAATATAGATGAAAAATTAGTGATATGACTTTTCTTACATTTGTAATTCAAGTAAACCCTTTCTATTCTAAAGTGACTGGCCCATTTGTGTTTGAAAGTGATGGTGGTAAAAAGACAGAAAGAGTTAACAAAAGCACAAGCTTTCTCAAATATAACATCTAAATGCCACTTCAGCATGAGGGCAGAAAGAAAAACAAGATAAACTGCAGAAAGGGATATATTTATAGCAGAAAGAGTCTCATTTGGGAGAGTGAATTACATTTGCTTCTTCTTGAATGTGATGGACTGGTTTGTGATTGGAGTAGCGAGTAAGAGTGGAAATTTAGTAAACTTCATAGATAGGGACATAAATATCACCTTATTGAACACTCAGAAGTTCTCTTGTCCACACTCAAAGCTTTGAAGAAGACACAGATAAGCAAATGCGACAGATAAAATTAAGTGATTGCAGATAGCACCATAAAGTTTAATTACAGAATTTATCAGATGTGCCAATCAGGAAAAACACAAGAGTTACTGAAAAGCCCCATTGCTCAGGCAATTAATCAAACACCAATGAAAAATTACCATACTCACCCTTCACAAGTGGCACTATATGCACTATACTATATGCACTATATGCAAATACAAACATAAACACTTTGTGCTCATGTGAGAGAAGAAATGCTGACTACAGCATCTACCCAACAGCCAGTAAGTGTCATATATCTCACTCTCCCTCATGGCCAGAGAGGCACTTTAAATCTAGGGTTATGAGAACAGCTCAGTCCCAAAAGGTATCAAGCACGTCCTCATGCTAAGCACCTTAACCACCAAAAATCAATGACCGTTGATAACAAAGTCAGGGAAAATTTTTCTTAAAAACTGGGAAGGGAAATCACACCAGGTGCTCTACAGCAAGTGGAAGAAATGGATTATCTTCAAAGGCAGAAATCTATATTTTATATTTATATTACATTTTCTTTTATGGAAAGCAAGTATAATAGACAGGCTGTGATCTGCTGGAGAACTGTTCATTAAAAAGAAAAACTCTGCATAAAACTGTCCAAAACAAATAATTCAGCCCTCTCCTGGATTAATATATTTTTGATTTCTATCCCCAAGGCTGCACCGAAATAATTTGGGTCAAACTCCTGCTGAGTTCCTGGTACTGAAATCTACTTTCTAATTCATCTAACATTAATTTATAGTGATTCCTAGGTAGTTTGTTACCCCTTTTTAAAAAAGTCACCTTGAATGTCACAGAGAAGCCATTCTGACTTTTTGGTTCACCCATAGTTCCCACTGGCATTAACAGCGTAGAAATTTAGGTTAGAAAAACCAGAGACAAAGATTTGCAACAATTCTAAGTGGAAGACTAAAAAACACTCAGACGATCCTCCTTTTTAAGCCTGTTCTGCCATTTGATCAGACTGAGATAGCTATTTAATATTTCCACTAGCTTTATCTTCTGATTTTGAAGGACCTCCAAAACTGGATTGCATGGAAATTTTGTGTTAATTCCAGAGGGATTTTCTTCCTTACACAAAAAACAGAATGAATCAGAGAATCACATCTAAATATTCCTAAAATTAAGCCACATTACACTTGACAGACCAAGGAGAAGATATGTGCTCTTGCAACTTCGTTAGTTGATATTTCAGTCGAAAGTAACAGCAAATGAATCTGAAGCGCAAACCTAAAATACAGCCACAAAAATGATAATTAGGTCTCCTTTAGGGCAGAAAAAGTAAATTGATATGGTCAAATTAGAATAGGTGATTGTGGGAAAGGTAATTACATTGCTAATATCTGCCAAGCTCCCAATAATGCTAATTTGAGACAGGTTACTCAAAGACTGGTTTTCTCTATGCTTATAAAGAATGATCGTAAATCTCCTTCGGTCATTTCCATGTCCCATAGGAATAAATTCCTTAAAAGGTCCAGGAGAGTTCATGCTAAGACCTCAGATATTAAAGGGCCTGTCAAATGCCTTCAGGGGAATTATTACTGGGAGAGTAGCTGTGACATTTCAGTAAAAAGTACGTGACAAGAAAGGAAACAACTGCAGAAGTAAAAATAACAGAGATTTTTGAAAATATTAAATACTCTTAGACAGGTGCCATTTCACAACAGCACAATCCATGGGTTGCATTTACTCAGTTTTCAGGAAGGCACAAATCAAGCTCTGCTATCTCATTCAGCTCAGTGGTGAATCCTAAGCAAAGTCTCCAGTCTGTTTTCTGATACTGCTTGCGGTTCCTCTTGACACCTCTGCAGAATGTTCCTCATGAATAAAGCCAGGGGGACAGGGAGAAGGTGTCTCTCCAGCCTCACTCTCTCCAAACAGGCTGCTGTGGGACTGACTGGCAATGCAAGACAACAGTTGACTCTGGTAATATATTCTTTTCAGGCTCTGTGACAAAGGATGGAGGCAGGCAGTGCCACGCAGGCTGCTGCTGTTGAGATAACCCCTCCTTCGTTGATGAACCCAGTTCATCAGTGAAAGAGGAGCTGAATAACTGTGCCACCAGATCATGAAAATGAAAAGCTCTTGAAGTTCCTTTGTTTAGCAGCCTCCTCACTCCAGCATCAGTGAGGAGCCAAGAGCCTGCCGCTGTGTAAGGGAGGTGGATTCAAACCACTTCCATGAATATAGAGTGCAAAAGAATGAAAAGCTCTGTTACAAAGGAAGGATTGCATGGATAGCTCACACTCAGGGGAGGTTTTGTCACCTCTGCAATGGATTTTATTAAGTGCATAGGCCTCAGCAGCAGAGCTTGATTGCATGAGTGCTTCCATCAGAACAGCAAGAACTAAGATAATACTGTTAATACTGTATTTACTAGATTTACAGGTAGAACTTCTATTCCCAGAGAGATTTGTCTTCCTGTTGATAGTACAAAGAATAAGGTGAGCCATCATCTCTCCCTACCACTGAAAAGCCAAACATAACTAAGTGTTTTATTGTTCATGTGCTCAGTAAAACTGAAAAATGTTACTCAAGTGCAGAGGAACTGGTTTCCCTAGTCTGCTGACTGGCAGCTTTCTGCTTGCTTATACACTGGACACAAGAAGGTTGGTTGTTCTACATTTGTTTATCTACCAGGAGAATGGGTGCCAAGGCATGAACGAACACTACCTTGCACCCTCCAGGAGGAAAAGGTATTCCAACGACACTGCCAGCTGAATTTCATAAGAAGAGGAATTCCCTGAACTGAGAAAGATTTGGTGAACTGCAGTTTGTTTAACCATCTTCAAACTTATATGAAGTTCTAACCAAAAGTAATCATCAGTGATTTAAGTCAAGAATATCAGAGAATGAATATTTCTACTTACTCTACTTATGACATCAAGGCATTTTTTCTTGCTTCTCAGCAAAGACAGAGTAGGTCCCTCTTGCGTGGGGGTTTTCCGACCTCCACAAAATGATGTAATTTCCAACCCACAAACAGAATTCAGTTCTTAACTGCATAATTTCACAGAAATTAGGTGAGATGCCCTCATTTATACTAGTATTGGTTTACGTTTCTAGAAAGATTTTTCCAACTAATTTTATTCTGATTTATTCAGAAATTGGGGCAGTGCACTGCTGCTTCTTCAAATGTCTGAAAGGAAAGCTGCCTCTGTAGTTCAGAACAATCTTGCTGCTTGCTTGTTTTGTTTACAACTGTTTAAAATATTTAAGCTTCTTTAGAAATAAAGCAAAACAATGTCTGAAACCATGAGTTCATTAAACAAACAGACCAGAACTGTACACAGCTCAGAAGATACTAAACTATCCCACCCATCAGGTTTGAGAATATCATGGAAGACAACATTGAGCTTAGAGACATGTAATTCAAAAAACTCCATTAGTATAATAATAGGCTTGTCTACTGGCTCTACTTCCCAGCTACAGTGCATTAAATGTCATTTAACTGTTCCAATAAATTCAGGCTCATGGGGGCAATTGGTAAGCAGGAGAATGGAATAAACTGATATAATAGATGGATCAATAGACAACACAAATATGTAATGAGCAGTTAATATGTTGAGAATGGAACCAATACGAGAAATCATTATTAGGCTAGTTGTTTTGAAATTCTAGCATTTGAAAAATGTTCCTCTGAATTAGTAGCTAATTTATTGTATGCTTCTACAGGTCTCTTGTTACTTTTCAAATTAGTTTTTCCTACAACTTATTTAGCAAGAGGAATGAAACATTTGCAAACACAATGTTGTTCCTGTCAGATGTAAACTTGTAACAAGATCATTAGTGCTGTGCTTTAAAGACAAGCCCAGTATTTCCTGGGATTTTCTGGTTTCCCTGAAAGAGGAGATCACAGCACGAAACCGCCTTGTGTATTCAATGTCAATACAGCAGGGATTTTATCAAGAGATTTATATTTTCACAGCTCACTTTGCTACAAATAAATATTTCCAAAGTAAATGTTTTTCATTGTGTAGTCCAATTTGTTTTCAGACCAGCTAAGCCTGTTAAAGGAAGAATAACCTCCAGCCACGGTGCCTGTAGGCAAACTCGTCACACAAAAACCATCCAACGCACCTACAGCCACAGCTGCCAGAGCTGCTTTGCTGGCTGGTGCAGCCTTCAACAGCGCGTGGCACAACACTTTCACCAACAGGGTACCATCACATGTCACACCACTCACCTTCATGGCTGCTTCTGCTCAGTGAGCAGGCACTGCACAATGGTTTTAAACCTGCTCTGCTACACTGCCACCTAGTCTGTGATTTTAAGCCTCCTTACAGGTTTCCCTGACAAAGGAAGAATCACCTGCTGTTCCTTAGATGACGGTGATATCAAAACTTAGAGAAATTTATCTGAAGTCAAATAAAACATCCAGCTGCCTTCATCAGAACAGGGCACAGAGCTCCGCACTGCAGAGGCACTGCTCTTGAGAAAGATGCTCCTACTAAAAAATCAAATCATGCACTCCACTGAAGGCAGGTATCAAACAGGCACATGGGCATAGTGAGAACCCCATCCATTTATTTCTACTTTATTTCTGAAAGATGGTACAGCAAGGAGAGCGATGAGAATGCTAAGAAATTGGAAGTGAATAATGGTTTCCAGGTACCAAGTCCTTAGGCTTGGATAGGAGAGGAATGCTGGATGGGGTAGCAGTGCCTTCTCTCTACAGCTGATGAGGGGTGCCGCTGTTACATCTCGCATAATGGGACAATTATGTATTATGAAAATCACTGTGAAGGGGTTTCTTGTGTCCTACAGTGACAACTGTAAAGACAAGAATCTGCCTATTTCCCACCTTTTTTGCCAGTCTTGTTCACCGGTGCAGACTCGGAATGCAACCATGCTGTAGAGGCTGCTCTGATTCCCTCCCTGAGGATGAACAGGCTTGGCCATAACCTGGCCCACAACCTTCCCACTCACAGGGCTATGCTCATGTTACTATTCCTGATCATGCTGTCTTCACTGCCAGTGAAGGAATCACCAAGGCCATGAATAATCCTTTCCACACACCTTTAAACCCTCACAAACCCGACTTTTTACATTCTGCTGTAAATTTCCAAGAGAGAACTGAACTTTGCTTCCAAAAAAATTTGCAAAAACTATGGAAAATTTACGTAGTTCAAAATCAGGGAAAACAACACAGACAAAGGAGCACAAGCACAACTACAGGCTGGGTGGAGAATGGATCAAGGACAGTCCTAAGGAGAAGGACTCGGGGGTGTCGGTGCACGAGAAGCCTGACATGACCCAGCACGATGTGCTTGCAGCCCAGGCGGCCAACTAGACCCTGGGCTGCCTCACAAGAAGTGTGGCCAGCAGGCCAAGCGAAGTGATCTTCTGTCTTTACTCAGCTTCCATAAGACCCCACTTGGGGTGCTGCATCCCGCCCTGGAGCCCCCAAAATGAGAAGGACATGGAACTGATGGAGCGAATCCAGAGGAGGGCCACGAAGATGATCAGAGGGCTAGAGCACCTCTCCTAGTAGGACTGGTTGAGAGAGCTGTGGGGTTGCTCATCTCAGAGAGGAGAAGATTCCACGGAAACCTTGTTGCAGCTATTCAGTACCTAAAGCAGCCTACAAGAGATCTGGAGAGGGACATTTTACAAGGGCATGTAACAACAGGACAAGGGGGAATGGCCTTAAACTGAGAGTAGGTTTAGATTAGAAACTAGGAAGAAATTCTTTACTCAGTGGGTGGTGAGGAACTGGAGCAGGTTGCCAGAGAACTTTTGGATCCCTATGCCTCTAAGTATTCAAGGCCAAGTCGGATTTGAGAAACCTGATCTTCTGGAAGGTGGCCCTGCCCATGGCAGGAGGGTTGTAACAAGACGATCTTTAAGGTCCAACCCAACAGAAACTATTCTATGATTCTATAACTTTTTCTTTTTTTTCCAAATAGAACTCAGCTGCTCATTAATTTGCTGGACTCCTCATTTATACACAAGATGCAAGACCTGTAAAGGAAGAGCCAGTCTCTTCATTATTTGCACCCTTATTTGCAGTTTGCTTAGCAAAGTGGGATCCTGATTTTTACAAGTTCCTAAATATCACCACAAAAATTAAAATAATTAATTAAAGTAATAACACACTTTATCAGTGACATCAGCTTTTGTGCTTAACTCTTTGCTTTGGGGCACCTACACTAGCAAAATTATAACAAAAATGGCCTGGCATCTCCATTATGGCTAAGTACTTTGCTCAGTCAGAACTATCATCTGTGAACTAGGTAATTATTTCAGGAAGGTCTTTTTTTTCCACACATTTGTTCAGTAAATGAACAATGTTGAAATAAGTAGGTTTGAGATTAATTATTTTTCTCAGGAGCCCCAGCAGGATTCAGTGGGAGGTCTGTTGCAGTGATTTTATTAACTGCTTTGAGGATTTGTGATCTGAATTCACTATCCAGGGTTACTGAAATTGTGCAATATAATCAACCTTCCACTGGTTTTAAACAAAAGAAAGAGAACACATGCAAATTTGGCACAAAAGAAGGGAATGACATGCAACTGAGAAGGTATGTTTGCCTGGATTTCTCTTTTATTGAGGCAGAAGCAAATAAAATGCCCCGTCTCTGACATTCACACAATCACTATCGACACTGAGAACACAGAAAGTTAAACGTGGAAACAGCAGGCACATACAGATGGTTTCACTCTGTTATCCAAAGTAAGTATGTCAGCAGGTGCAGCTTCTCATTTCCACTGGTGGGCACATAAACTCTCTTGCCCTTCTTATAAAAATTAGCATATGAAGCACCTAACAATTTTCAAAATGTAACCAGATGCACTGAGTGGCCCAGTCTTAGAGCTAAACTTGATTCCCATTTCTTTCAGGTATGGTCTGGCTAGTTCTGTGACACAAGGTTTGAATCCTGGTTTCACTACACTTCTTCCAGGAACCTTGCTGAAATCTGTCTTCTGTCCTAAGAAAAATTACATAAAGCAGCACAGTAGCAGCTATCAGTATTAATCTAAATTAATTCAGTATTGTGATTGCAATTTTCTCAATCTCTTCCATCTGACTGGAATATATTCTTCATTTAACTACCCACAGTGATCCGTTACCCTTCTCTTGAAGCGTCATCCCCAAAATTTAACATGTCCCACTTTCCCATTCTTTTAACAGAAAAATGAAAGTGAACAACAGAAAAATCAATCAACAACTGATAAAGCAAATCTCTTTCTGTTTGGAAATATCAGCTACAGCACAGGGTGCTACACAACCCACATGAGAGTCATGCTAGAAATGCATCTGAGAGCATGAATAAAGAGACAACAAGGAAAGGCAATAAAAAAGGTGGAATTGTATAAGAAAGAGGTTAATTTAGCATAAAGGGAATATTTACAAAGTTTCATAGATCATCTTTATGATTGAATTCTGCAAGGCTTTTACATTTATCTTAGGAAATGTACACTTTTGCATTACTGAGAGCCAACAATGCATCACAAGTCTTTTTACATAAATCACATGAAACAGACTTGGCTTAATTCTTCATTCAGATACAGCATATAAAATTCAGGTTCCATCATGGTGCTTCTCTGTCTTAAGACTTCTCTGTCTTAAAAAGCTAAGACCTGGAAACCTAAGTTTTTAACAAGTCTGAAGCTACTGAATGATTTTGTACTTTCTCAAAACATAGTCAAGTATATCCACAGTGGCCAAAGCTTCTGACAAAGAAAACTGGACAGAAAGACTGTATTTCACATATCCCTATAGAAAGTCTGTTAGAAGCTGCTGGTTTTTTATTCAAAGGAATGTAAGCAGAAAGCATCTCCTTTTTTAGTGAATACAGCTTTTCCTATCCCACTGGTGAAATCTAATTTTTCACCCTTGAGCTGTTAATAATTAATAAGAATTCTCATTAAATTTCTGATATACACATCCTTGGGCATTTACTTTTCTAAGCAGATAGAAATTCTTGTCTTACAACACAATTATGAACAAACCCACCACAATGCTACTTACTTATCATTTGTGTTTCAATAACAATATAGCTAAACAACAGATTTTTCTGAATTTTTCACATGAGGTAAGTAAAGATCAGTGTTAAATAAAAATTCTTATTAATTTATAAATCTCTGATTTGACTTCAATAAAGTGACTTCCCAAAGTGATTTACTATTGCTAACACAATGCAAAAATTTTTCTTCAGAAAGCAAAAGTTGACTAATGACATATTTTACAAAGAAAATTTCTCATCAGCATCCCATACAGACACTGATGGACTTCAGGATACTTGTTTATGTTTCCGCTCCAGTTTCAAAATAAATACATGCAATAGATATTTTACCACTAGTTGTAGCACTTGGTCATGCAAAAAGTTCCTCAATATTTTCTGATGGAATAGCCAATGCCCTCAAAGGCCACAGTGAAGCTAATTCAAGGGATCATCTTAAAGCAACAGAAGCTGTTTAAGCTTCTCTGAGTCGTGAAATAGAACTTGAATTTTCATTCAGTGGGCTGGACCAAGGTCAGAGTTTCTTGATGTACAGTTTATCTTCTACAGATGCTTGATCACTATTTAAAGTCCATTAAAAGGAAAACAGTGTATGTTTCCTGGGTAAATTACAGATTCCACCACAGGACAGCAGAAAGAATATGCTATTGTGCCAGAGCGTGTGAAGAAACATTGTTATGAAGTAAGATAAAAGTAGAGGATTCTTCTTTATTAAATAACAACAGTTTCAAGAGAGCTGTTAATTGCTTAAAAATGACAATGCAAACATAACCATTGCACAGATAATTTCACAGATACTACAGAGTATGTTGCTCACTATTTAAAGTGAAATGATGAATAACTGCATACTTTAAAGTGTACAATACCAAAAAAACCCTTTGATAATGACAAAAACACTTCATTTTCACAGTAGATCACAATATACTGAAAGGGAAACTGGTCAAAAGTATCATTTCTTTACTACGTTACATTAGAAAAATATTGCTTTGCAGCTGATTAAGAAAAAAGGTTTATACAGTATACATTAAACACAAAATTATACCAGTCTCCTTTCAATTCATCAGTGAAAGTGAAAATGCATGCACATCTACAGATTCCTCTATGGGATATACTTCAGTGTCCCTCATTCCTCCCCAGCTGGGAAGGTCATGCTTTTGCTTTCTCTTCTTCTTTTGTCTATAATTCAATCCTCTCCTCCCTTCTCAAACACAAAGGCAAATTATCTCCTCAAATCACCTTAAAGCCTTGTTTTTTCCCTGTTGTTTAATAGTCACTTCCTTATGAACCATTTTGTGACACTCTATATGAATACCACTATATGATATAAATTATCTTGTTTTCATTTGCTGGAGCTCCAGAATAAGTTAAGGGTTCCAAATAATCACATAAATGTATATCAATAAACACTTCCCTTTAAAAAAAAAAAAATCATTTAATTAGAATATTCTCTTCCTTAGAATTGCAGCATTGGATGCACAATTGTAACTGTGACAGAATGTAAAATTAAAGCATTTCAATCAATACAGAAATATAAACACTAAGCTCCAGGCAAAAGGGTAGCCTATCACATTCCATCTATTATTACAGAGTCAGAGGATATTTCTTCCTGTTTTATGTAACTTTCCCTGAAGCTTGATGCCCCTCAATCACAAGCTGCAGTCTTCTCCAAGTCTGCCGTAAAGTTGAATGCACAATTTGTAGCATGTAACTATATGAAGGAGAAAAGTTATTCACTTCAATATTATCCCCTGACAATATATTCAGAAACACAGAATTAAGCAAGAAGAAATAAAGAATGAACTGTGTCAATATCCCATCACATGCTACATGTTGGCTTATTCAAAATACTGCCTGTAAAAGTATATATATTATATTGAAGATATCAGTTATTCGACAAATATTGCTGAATTCACCCTTATTTTGCAAACAGTAATGCACAATTGACAAACCAGGAACTGATAAAGGAACACTGAAAGGGATTTTATAGGCCATCTTATCCAGCCTGTTGCTAATGCACTTTTTCCCTAATTGCTTATAGACATTTTTTAGCAAATAATAAAATAATGTCTTTCTCTTCCTCGGCTATTTGTGACAGAGCAGCTCTATGTTAAAAACAGAAAATCCCAATACCAGTTCCTAAATACAAGGTTTTGCACTTTGCACTTTTAATTTCAGCCCATTTCTCTCCATTCACTCACCCTGTCTTTGATTTGGCAGTGCCTCCTGGCTTCATCCATCACCAAAAATCACAAGCACTACTTCTTGTGCAACACAGATGCTAAAACTGGCTCCAAAACCAGACCAGTATCCTTGCTCTAGAACAACAATTCAACAGCCAAAAAATGCTGCTGCCCCCCCTCTGTCACTAGTTCCTACTAAACATACAGTACTTAGGCCTTTAAGAAAGAAAAAACTCCTATGCAAAATCTTTGGGGCTTTAACAGAAGGACGATTTCCATATTCTTTAAAAGAGTAACACCCCACCCAAACCCACAGTCTATATTATATGCTTTGGTATTAATTTTTGTTTATTCTATCTTGTGAATATACAAGCCTGAAGCAGCATAATTACACAGACAGAATATGTCCACATAACCTGAAGCAGAATTCAGGTCTGAAAAATGGACATAAAGTTTATGATTCTTTTTTCACCCCAACAAATATTCCAATCAGAACCCCCTTAAAATAACACTATCCACACACTCTTCAGTATATTTTTTATCTTTCCTGTAAACAGAGGTTATTATATCTGTATGGCGTAAGTTCTTTATTTTAATGAAGAAGCACCTAAAACAACAGGGGTTCCCACACTGAAGGCATCACTGAAACAATCGGCAATGATACAGTACATGCTCCACGACGCTTACAAAGATAACATACAACATGTACATACACACAAAAGTAACCTGTGGGAAAAGGAAGGTGTGAAAAGAAATAACAATCTTCAGCACAGCTACAGGTCAGTGAAAAGAATGCAGATTTTAAATCACCTGCCTTTACAATATATATGGAACACGGGAAACAGCATTGCATTTGTTTAGTTCCCAAGCAAACTAAAATGAATTAGTAATAAATGAGAGTGAAAGCCATCCATTTGGTTTTACTCAGTTAGGGACCCAACCCTGTTGACCACATTAAACTCGAAATCCTGAAAAAGAGCCACAGTTTTGCAGCAATCCTATCTGCAATTAAATTGTAAGATCCCTGCAGCAAAAGGCTCACTTGGGTATTTTGATTTCCTTCCAAATACCTAATTTTTTTTGGTACAAAACATATTAAAGAAACATGAAGTAGGGGTTGAGTTGGCTGGAAATTAGACCTGCACAAATAGGCTATATTTCAAGACTCTTGTGATAACCTTAGCAAATTAGAAGTGAAAAAGACTAACTCACATTAGCAAGCATGGTATGGCCAGTTTTATTGTGCTGAGACAGAGATAATTCAGCATTTCTACACATTTCATTTTAATCATCACAGAATTAATCGTCAAAGATTACAACTGCTTTCAAAGGAAATGTTAAATCAACAACTGGAAAAAAAAATTTGAATACATTTTCCCAACAAATACGAATTCACTTTTATTATCAAGCTTTAGCCTGTGGTATCCTTAATATGCGTCAAAACTATGACTACGTAGAAATTAATCTACTTTGAGTCCTGATTTTGAGTTTATAACCTTGCTGGGAGCATTTCCTGTATGTTACTTGTTGTGTCCTTCCCTTCATCCGTCCCTGAAAGACCCATCAGCAACTGATTGATCCTGTCCTTGTAGCAAGCACAATGTTGTCCTAGTAGCACAACCAAGACCACCAGCCCAGGGCTATTGCTCTTCTAGTGACTCTAACTCATTGAAAATTGGAGGAGGGCAAAGTTCAAGAAGAAAGCATGAGACTGCTACAGAACAGCAGGTTGGCTGCAACCAAGAGCCAGGGAAGGGAGAACGGTCTGTTGAAGACACTGACAGACCCAAACATACTGTCAGGAAGTCAAATAAGGAAGATTTTGTGGCAGACACCTGTCATTTTTCAGTGTCTCTTGTGCTGCGTGTATGATAGAGTGTATATGGTTTAAACTGACATAAGACCCTTTCAAGGTGAAATAGTTATTCAGCACACCCACAAGCACAGAGCTCTGGAGGGGTATTCGTATCCTCTGTAAAGAGGAAATAACTTCTCACCACCAATCTTCGGTTGTACAGCAACCAGTCAGAGCTCCACACTACAGGGAAATGCAGTATCCCAAAGACAGGTTCCAAATATTCCTAAGATTCAGTTATCTTGAAAATCAGCCCAATACACAGCCTGGTGAGCATTCACAAGTAGAAAAAAAACAGAGACACGACTGTAACAAAGATTTTATAATGATCTTATGTAAATAACCTGATTTCATATGCAAACTGTTCTCTGAGAAAGTAAAATGCAGTGTAAGATTGACAGATTGCAATGTACTCTTAAAGACTGAAGTACTACATGACACTAGAGTGGAAACTAAAATTACAGGTAAGACTACAACACAGAATAAGCACATGAGAGGAATGAGAGCAGCTTGGCACATCTATCACCATCTTTTATTTTATAGTGTCTGTCAGAGCAGAAACCTGAGTGTGCCAACCTCTGAATCAAGTCCATAAATACTGCCATAATCTCTGACCTTGTCCATGTACACATGAAAAGCTCCATTAACTTGAAAAAACCCCAATGAGTAAAGTCAACTCATCTGTGCTTTCTTGTTGAATGGAACCACCCCACGACCAGCAAATCATAGACGACTCCTGTCAAGGAGCAAATTACTAAAACTGTTTCCTCAGTTTCTGCTTATATATATACATAAATACTGAAAGCTTTCAAACCCCTGCAGGTAGCTGTCCTTTGTGCAGCAGGGCAGGCACAGAAGGTGACAGTGAAATGTTATGGTCATGCAACAAGTGCTTGGGTCATTCTCCTGGCACAGCCTCTGGGCCACTTGACTGGAACTGAAACTGCAATATAGAAAGCAGATGCACAGTCAAAACGTCTTTAAGAACAGACATCTAAATGGACAATGTTGAGTTCCAAAACATCAGGCTTAGGCAAGCAAAGGGAATAAATATATAATGATGAAAGGATAAACTGAAAAGGGATGATACTCGAGTTTGTCAGGTGACTCGTGTCCTCATTAAGATGATATTTTTTTCTAATTTCTAAAAGCTTCTAGACCTTGTGAAAAGAATGTAAGGGAAAATTAGAACTAAATTTTTAAAAAATGCCTCAGTTACTCCACAACATTTTTTCCTCACTTTTAGAAGAAAAGTTTCTATCAGAAAATGTGACTGTTGTCTTAACGATTGCATTTGCTAATAGGTACATTTGTAGGGACAGAAAAAGAACTTCAACCACCCGTAAAGAAAATCCAGCAGATTTGACATAATCTTGAAGGAAAAGAACTGACTTTCTTATTTAACCCACAATAGTACACACATTTCAGGGAAATACCAGGGCCGGAGTACCAAATCATAATTACTGTCAATTTTTAAAAAAATATGCCACAGTGATAGCGTAACTACTAAACATAGTCACAGTGTAAGCAGCAAACAGCAGAAGGAAGCATAGCACTGTACACTCAGCATGCCTGTTAAACTCTAAACAATCTTTCCTCTGATCCCCCAACCTGCCCTCACAGATTCTGCCACACCTTCCCATGCAGATTACAGAATCACAGAATCAACAGAATGTGCTGAGTTGGAAGGGACTCACATGGATCATCAAGTCCAACTCTTAGCCCTGCACAGGACCATTCCAAAGAGTCACACCATATGCCTGAGAGTATTATCCAAACATGTTTTGAACTCTATCAGGCTTAGTGCTGTGACCACTGTCCTGGGGAGCCTGTTCCGGTGCCCAACTTGCCCTCTGAAGAACCTTTTTCTAATATCCAACCTAAGCCTCTCCTGACACAACTTCAGGCCATTCCCTCGGGTCCTGTCACTGGTCACCACAGAGAAGAGATCAATGCCTGCCCCTCCTCTTCCCCTTATGTGGAAGTTGTAACTGCACTGAGTTCTTCCCTCAGTCTCCTCTTCCCCAGGCTGAACAGACCAAGTGACCTCCACTAGTCCTCATATGGCTTCCTCTCAAGGCCCTTCACCATCTTGACAGCCCTCCTTTGGATGGTCTCTAACAGCTTAATATCTTTCTTATAGTGCAGTGCCCAAAACTGCACACAATATTCAAGGTGAGGCCACACCAGAGCAGAGCAGGACAATCACTCCCTCAGTCGCCTGGCGATGGTTTGCCTGATGCCCCCAGGACACAGTCGGCTTTCACCTGTCAGGAACACAGAGGTAAATACAAAAATACCCTAACTGTGGAGACAGTGCAAAATGAAGCAATTTACTTTTCTGTTTTTCAGAATGAATGATTGCACTTCAGAAAATACCATCTCCTTCTGGTTTTTCACACAGTCTTTGCCAATCTTGGAATTAAGAGTGCATTTGCAGTAGTTAAGCCTGCTGTGAGTGACTTCCAGGTATGTAAGAGAGACAGAACTCTTTCTAACATTCTTCAGTGCTTGATAAGTGCAGAACTAAGAATAAGAGCAAGTGACCACAACACTGACTAGCTGATGAAAACAACACTTCTCAGTGAAGGGTGAAGATCTTATGAACTGGATGGATGGATGGATGGATGGATGGATGGATGGATGGATGGATGGATGGATGGATGGATGGATGGATGAAAAGGAACCATTTAGGGCCTTCTCCAAAGGAAAAACTGGAAACAAAGTTTTCAAGACAACATTGGCAGACTAAAACATTAAGAAAAAGCCTTAAATTGGAGACTTTGAGTAGGCAAGTGCAAAAGTTATTCAGAATTACTACATGTACCTTTGTTGTGTACCCTCATTACTAAATGAAAGCCCAGAAGGAATATTTTATGCAACGCCATACATATGATCTGTGTGTTTGTGTTCATTCAAGACTACACAGCAGAGAGAACCTATGGTTTCTCAGCAGCAGACAGCACAAGACAAGCAGGCTTCTCAGACAGAGGCTCATGAACACTATTCTGCTACATTTGAAATTTTTTCAAAATATTAAAAGAGGACAACTTATATTCACCACTTATTTTTTTCCTTTAGTATAGGAATTCTGCCTAAACCAGACTCTTCCTGCAAACAGGTGTGCTTGTGGGGGTGGGACTGGCAAACCTATTTTTTTCAGAAGAAATACTTTTCCAGAAAATGTCTCAGCATCCAAAACCACATAGCACCTCATTAAATTTGAGTAGTCTCCTGAAGAAATAGCAAATAGGGAGAGTGCCTTAGCAGAAACTGTGCCTCCGTGTGCTCCATGCCTCCTTATATAGGACACAAAAACCAACCCACAGCACCTTTGACACAGAGGATGCTTCCTTCCTTTCTGTACCAACAGGGTACCAATTCCCTCAGGATATGCTAAAAAGAGCCACATCCTTTTTTTGCGATGTACAAACAAAAGATGTCCAGATTTCTTTGGCCCCAGTGGATGTGCCTAAAGATCAGTTTCAAACAAATGAGACGGTACAGAATCTCACAATGCACAGCTCACAGTAGTGAATTTCCACTTCATTTAACTTAGACAGCACACCCGAACACACTTGTGGTTTGTCTAGCTGTGCTTCTGTTAACATTAATATCATTTAGCTCATACAAGCTCATGATTTAGTTACTACATGCATTATAATGATACAGTATTAAAGATGCAATAGAAGGACCAAAGTTTAAACACTGACTCATGAGAAAGGAATACAGGGACTTCCAAAACAAAATCTACAGCAAATCTGTAATAGATTATTCCACATTTCACCAATTATCATTTTCCTATGAATAAACTCACACAGGAATGATGAGCTTTCCCCTTGATAGAGCAGACTGAGGTAACAAGAAGTCACCTACAGTGAGAAAAACTGCCTTAAGCTGATATCAGATAGTAAATGAGATTTCAGTTCTGAGGACACTACCTCTGATCTTCCAGGAAAAAAAATCCCTACAAGCAAAATTTTTTTGGACAGAAGATGGTTATGCAATTAGAATACATCTGGTCACTTTTGGACATGCATATGAAAGAGAAAGCCATCATCATAACCTTAGTCTTGCTTTGTCTTTTATAATGCCGGAGATTCACTTGACGACAGATGAGTGAATGGGAGGAAGAAAAAAAAATCGTGTGGCTGTAAAATTCAATTTTATAAACTGAATTTTAACTAGGGAGTGCTTCAGGTCATCAGTAGTCACTTCTTTTCTAGTAGTAAAAAATTGAATGATGAAGATAAATTGACTGATTTTTTTACCATAGAGTGGTTTGGTTGGAAGGGACATTTGAAGGCTATCTAGTCCAAGACTTCAGCAATGAGCAGGGCCATCTTCAACTAGGTCAGGCTGCTGAGAGCCCCATCAAACCTGATCTATAAGATTTCCAGGGATGGGGCATCTACAACCTCTCTGGGCAACCCAAGTCAGTGTTTCACCACCCTTACTGTAAAAAATTTCTTCCTTATATCTAGTCTGAATTTGTCTCTTTTAGTTTAAAACTATTACCCCTTGTGTTATCACAGTAAGTTCTCCTTTGAAGACTGTCCACACTCTTTAGGTACTAAAAAGCTCCCTGGAGCCTCTGCTTCTTCAGGCTGAGCTACCCTAATTTTCTCAATCTTTCCTCATAGGAGAGGTGTGCCATCCCTTGGAACATTTTTGTGGCCCCCCTCTGGACCCACTCCAACAGGTCTTTTTGGTACTTTTTCTGTGGTTTTGATTTATTGTTGTCTAAACTGGAAACCAGAATCTCTAATAACAGCTAGGTAAGTGAACCTTTTTATGATCAAAACACGTGGCTGTGCCAATTAGTGACTAAGTAAACAGCAGCATGAAAAACGGCAACCCTTAATTACAGCCTCAAATGTAGTGCCGGGCATTCTGTATTTTCTATTTATCCAAAACGAACATTAAGTAGCTTGCCACATGTTTCTCATGTCTCCAAGGACTAATTAAAACTGGCCATCCCTGTTCCCAACCACCTGAGTGCCGATTAAATCTCCCTGGGTAAACATTGCTTCCAGCCTTCATTCATTGATGCTTTCTCTGTGACCCTTCACTTCTTTTGTGTAGTAGTTCACTATTAAATTTCGCCTGCTAATTCAGCGGAACGGTGCTGAACTGCAGCTGTCCCATCTATTTCAGTAAAGCAGTAACTTACCTATACAACTGAGCTGTTGAAGTTAACATAATGAGTCCTGTTGGCGATTTCTCTGGAGTTTCCGGTAGCTGCGTCAGCACGCCTTTGCCTTTAGCCACCGCTGCCGAGTGCACACTCAGTGTGCTGGGCAAAAATAGCAGGCTCCAAAATGTTTCCTGAAGGCCATACCTTCAATTTGACCTCTCAAACTATCCTGCTGATGAAGTGCCCTCTTTGAGAGAAGCTGGCCCTGGAGAAGCACCACATCAGTAAGAAACTACAAAGGTACAAGCACCCATAGTAATTACTGCTAAGTACCATGACACTACTACTTGCAAAGACAAAAGCAAAATGACAGAGTCATCTTGAGATTAAAAGAAAAATTAAAAAAGAACAAGCCAGGTTGTAAGAACTGTCTAATTGTGTAACAACAAAGAATTTCGATTCAAGGCATCTCAAATTATCCCTTCCAGTGCGCATTGCTTTGCATGTATTTATAATGAATCGCTCAGGCTTTCATGACACTGAATTCCATTCACTCTTCCCCAAGCCTGAATTAAAAAGCCTACATGATTTGCTGTCTGTAAATGTGCTGATGACTGCTAGTCTCTCCCTTCTAACAGCCTACTGGAAAATGTTTATAGCAACACCTCATCTAAAGGAGGAATCCCCTGTTACCAAATGGCTGTATCAAATGTCTTTCAGACACCAAACAGCTATTCCTTATATCCTAAATTTAGTTGATTAGACAAATAGTGTTATCACTATTTCTCCTAACTGATTTTAATGCTATTGCACAAAAAAAAAGGGTACCTAAAGTACAACATATTTTAATAATCACAGAAGAAGGCAAAAAAACCTAAAAAAACCCCTACCAATTTAAGTATCTTGTAGAAACACATAAGTAACACATGGCAGAGGAAAAACAAAAAGTTATTTTCATGTATATATATCCTTAATGTCCACGATAAAGATGAAGTCAGAATTTGCTAGCATCCTGAAAATAAGTGCTTTTCTTTGAGAGACACAAAATCTGGACCATGATGGAAGTCTAATTCATTCCTCTGTACAACAGAAGACAAGGTATTACAGGTACGGTTGGAAGGCTTTTCTTCCTCCTGAGTTAGGACACTGGATTTTACTCCAACTATACAAGTTTCTCATTTCAAGATAGTAACCAGTTCACTTAATTTCCCTCACAGTGTGGTTAGCTCTGGCATGCAAGTCTTCATGGATGATTTTCCTTTGGACACTGGTGAGGTAAGATTAATTTCCATGTTTAAAAACCTTGAGAGTATGACCAATGGGGATTCATATAAAGGAAGATCTTCATATCACAGCAAGAAACCCAACAACTGGAAGTATACATCCCCTTGGAAGGGGCCAACATGAAGCCATGATAATAAAATAACTGCTGCCTTGAAAGGGGACTCCCTTCTATTTCAGCAGTGGAAACTTATGGAGAATTGTATCTAGACTGCCTAACCTTGAAAGCAGTAAAAATACCTTTTTTTTAGGAGAATAAATGGGTTGATGAAGGGGCCACTTAGAAAGGAAGCTGCTTCCTCTTCCATGCAGAAATGGGATGGGCGATAGGAAAGGATGAAGCTCAAAAAGCTGAGTTGAGAGACTGAAAGACTTCACTGTGAGTCACTTCACTGGGGATGCGACATTGAAAAAAAGATGGAACAGGAAAACAAGAGTTTTATATATACAATGTACCAATATCAAGCCCAGAGTAGTTATTATGTGTCAATCTTCACTGAATATCATCCCATATTGAGGTGATGTGTCTTTGTCACTTGATTTGCAACATATAACATTTATAAACTATTGTATGATTTATATATATTTAAATACAAACAATGACAAAATCATATGAAAAAACCCGAGCTTTGCAATTAAATCACTTCAGTACATAATCTTGGGCTCATGAAAAATGTTGTGAGGCTATTGTTCTTCTCAGTATCATTACAATGAAAGAGCCCATGGTTAATGTACCACAAACTAGCAATATCAAACAGCCCTCCTGAACAAAGATGCGCACATATCAAAACACAGCGGTATGACTGGGACGGTAGAATTTGCCAGTAGTAAGCAAGTTGTGACAAACTCCAATATCTGTCTACAGAGGAAACTAAGTTTTGAGATCAAGGTAACCCTATTTGTGAGGAGCAATGATAAAATAAAGTTCATTTGTTTTGAAGTACATTGGAAAGGGTTTTCCAGATCTGAATTCATGCCTTGAAGAGCAATGTACATTGATGGTATCCCAGTCAATCTCCCTGGGATGCTGATCCGCTTGCATGGTGGCAGAGGACCCCCGTTCCTGTCATCAGGGTCTGTCATGCTCTGGTATGAGGCACACAGATAATCCATCATGAATCCATATACACTGTGAAACAAGAGCATTTGACAGCTCCTCAGTCTCACTGCTCGATCACACTAAAAAACCTCTGCTTGACAGAAACACTCAGTCAATTAAGGGAGATGGCTGCTTAGAACCAAAATGTGGAAGGTTTTTTCTTCTACAATTCTCTGCTGGGTCTAAAGAAAGAAATACAAAACCTATCAAAAGCCCTGCTTGTACAGGGCTTCCCAACAGCCACTTACTGCAGCAATTGCCAGCATTTTCACATGTAAAAGATAATTGCCCTTCTAGATCATTTAGGAAACAAGCTCGATGCTCAACTTCAAAGCTCCAGTTTGTATGTAAGTATACTTAGACATTAAATGCCTTTTCTTGTAGGTTGAAAAAAAATAACCTTCTTGTGTATATTTTCTGTAAATATCTGCAAGATCAGGTTTTATTACCTGGTCATATGAAACAGTATTTTAAATTGACCTGATCACACATTAGCAGTAAATGCTTACTCTACTCATACTACATAGAATATTCTCTACCTTACTATTTACAGAACATATACTATTCACTTAATGATTTACACAAATAAAAAAATATAACAATTAACTTGTTTTACATATTTCTTAAAAGTCAAATGTAATGTAATGTTGCAATACATTCAATTTTAGCTATTGAATGCTCTGAAACTCTAAGAAACCTGAGTTTTGTGGCCTTAATTTGATTCAAGTGCACATAGGCATTAAGCTTCAGCCTTGTTGACCATTTTTGTTTGATTCAGAGTTTCATTTTGTTTTGATTTTTTTTTCATTCAGTTTGTTTGATTCAGTAAATAAATTATTATTTACATGCTGTATTACAATGACAGTCTTCATGAATATTGACGTCACCAGGGCTGAGTAGAGGGGCAGGAACACCTCCCTCAACCTGCTGGCAATGCTCTTTTTAATGCACCTCAGGATACCATTGGCCCTCTTGGCCACCAGGGCACACTGCTGGCTCACGGGCAACTTGTTGTCCACCAGGACCCCCAGGTCCTTCTCTGCAGAGCGGCTTTATAGCAGGTCAGCCCTCAGCCTCTGCTGGTGCATGGGGTTACTCCTCCCCCAAATGCAGGAGCCTGCATTTGCCCCTGTTAATTTTCAGATGGCTCCTCTCTGCCCATCTCCCCAACCTATCAAGGTCCCTCTGAAGGGCTGCACAACCCTCTGAGGTATCAGTCACTCCTCCCAGTTTTGTATCATCAGCAAATCTGCTGAGGAGGCAACTGCCTCTTCATCTAAATTATTGATGAACAAGTTAAACAACACTAGGACCAGTACAGAACCCTGGGGGACACCATTAGTGACAGGCCTCCAACTAGACTCTGTACCACTGATGACAACCCTCGGGGATCTGCCGCTCAGTCAGTTCTCAATCCATCCCACTGTCCACTCATCCAACTCACACTCCTTTGGTTTCCCTATGAGGATTTAATGAGGAAACAGTGTTGAAAGCCTTGCTGAAATCAAGGTAGACAATATCCACTGCTCTCCCTTCATCCATCCATGTTGTGGTTTCATTGCAGAAGGCAATCAGGTTGGTGAAAGATGACTTACTTTGAGTGAACCCGTGTTGACTACTCCTGATCACCTTCTTGTTTTCATGTGGGTAGAGATGGCCTCCAGAATGATGTGCTCCATCACCTTTCAGGGACTGAGGCGAGGCTAACCGGCCGGTAGTTCCCTGGGTCTTCCTTTTTGAAGAATGGAGAGATATTTGCTTTCTTCTAGTTCTTAGGCACCTCTCCTGATCTCCATTACAGCTGCACCAAAGATGATCGTGAGAGTCCTAGCTATGATGTCCACCAGTTCTCTCAGCACTCATGGATGCATCCCATTAGGGCCCAAGGACTTGTGGATGCCAAGTTCATTTAGGTGTTCTCCAACCCAGTCCTCCTTGACCAAGGGAATATCTTTCTCCTGACATTAATTTACCTGGGTCTCCTGCTTCAGAGATCCCTGAGGGCTGGTCTTATCTGTGAAGACTGAGGCAAAGAAGGCATTCAATGACTCCCCTCTCCCTCTCCTCTCCTCTGCCCTCTCTTCCCTTTTAGATCCTTACTTGTAAACTGTCCAGCTTTCAGAAGTATTTAGCTCCCAAAAACTGACTCAAACTGAGATCAGATATTGCTCACACTTACATGCCTTCACCTGTAATGATCCTCCAAGGGGGATGCTTTTGGTCATACCACTGTGTTCTATGGACACTCTAAAAAAAGTGACCAAAGTCAGGAATTCTCTTGATTATCAAGAGATTTTGCAAGAAAACAAAACACTTAAGTTTGGGGGTGGGATACAATCCAGTGCTGCAGTTCTGAAAGTCTCTGTGATCCTCTTTTCAGAAGACATTGTCCATATTATTTTTCAATGCTCAGAAAATGGCAGCTGCACCAAAGTGAACAGAAAAGATGTGATATTGTTCCTGGTTAGAATTCTTTTGTTTGAAAAGTACTGCAAAAAACAAACAGCCTGCTTATAACCCTGCAAAACATCCTCCATATCATAAAAATCATGCCCATTCAGTAACATCAGTTTTGCCTCTGACCCAGCTAATTTGAAGTTATTTAAGGTCCTTGGTTGGAGTGCTTAGACAAATATATATTACACAAATTTAGAACAATATATATTCCACATCCTAAAAACAATATATAATTATTCTGTGTATATTTTAGGTTCAACTACTGATTTATTTCAAGCAGTGTTTGCATACAGAATAAAAGTAGAAATAGTATCTTTGTACTTCAGGAAACTAAAATATTGTCTTTTCTAAAGGTTACATGGACATCTGATATATCGGAAATATTCTTCCAACATGAAGCACTAACTCTGTGCATGTATTTCAATCTCAACACACATTATTTACTGAAAATTTAAGATGAAATTTCTATTAATAGATAATATTCAGGACATAAAATGCCTATTAACTTTCTACAAAGCTGGAAAAAAAAACGCAAAAAGCTTACTTAACAGTTTGAAACCTGCAAAAACGAAAACTAGAAAAATCAAACTATTTTCTTTACAGGCTTCTTACATATTCCAAATAATCAATTTATGCTTGTAACAGGAACAAGTAAGTTTTTGGCAAACTAAGAAAACCAATTGGACTCTTTCTAACTTAACTGTTGTCTCTCAAGGGGATAAACACATCTAGTGACAGACAGGGTTTGTTCTTACAGTACTACTTAGATTTACTCTCCATGCATTTCAAATCCAGAGATCAAAAGACAGTGAGATGGAAAACAAAGCTCTTAATCTGTGCCCCAAAGCTGCAAATGTGTTAATATTCTTTCAGCTTTCACGTTTGCAAGGTAATTACAGTAAGGAGCTCTTTACTGTAGATTTCAAGAAGGAACTTAACCTCTGATAGTGGTGGACTTCAAAACAACAGACAGTATTCCCTTCATTGCAGAAGAACTCAGATATTTTCTGGGTTTAAAATTAAGGTCTTCATATCCACTGGGCTTACAAATACTCAAAAATTTCTTATTTTCAGAAAATAAAAAAACTCCGTCTATTATTTGATTTTGTTACTTTTACAGAATGTAGAGATAAATAATACTACAATTTTTGCAATGCATGCTCTAACCAAATTTAACACAAAACTGTTCCTAATCAAACTTTTATAATTTCAAATTTGTAAGACAAACTTCATCCTTAATAAGTTTACTTCTCCCCACATCCTTTCTCTATTTGTAAACCAGAAATTATTCTGTTTACATTTCAGAAATGAGTTGTGATGACATAATGGGCAAAAATCTTTTTTTGCCTTGCTGACAGTTCCAATAAATACATACATGCATTGTTATTGCAGATCAATATAAAAACAATTTTGCTCCATTTTTTTTACTGAATGAAAAAAATTAGTTTCCTTTTTGGTCATTTTTAACTGTATAAATAAAAGCTAAGACAATTTGAGAACACAGAACTGGATTAAGATACCTTTCACAGAGGACTTCAAATAATAACATCTCATTCATTCTCATAACATCATGTAATAAAAAAAAAAAAAAACAGCTTAATAATTGGGATACTAAATGAACCTAAAGAAAATCTGACTAGAAAAGTTTCCTTGGCCAGATATCGAGCTTTCATACATCAAAATTCTTTTCAAGGGGCTCCCTTCCTTATCATTTATCATTATGTTACCGTCTGCTAGGGCCACTAACATTGATGTATGGGTTTTAAGACACTGAAAACTTATCATGTGCTACATGATTTACTTCAATTTTTGTTTTTTTCTATTTATTTTTATTTCAGATTAAACCACCCAGTGAATTTGACCCAATCCATGTATAGCCTATCTAAGTTTAAAAATACATACATATGACTCAGGCTGCAAAAAAAATAATTTACTAATGTTTATAAACTACTGTAAATATTTAAAATGTATCCTGAAATCTGAACAGCATCATTTTTGTAATCCATGTCACTGGGAAAACGACTACTAAATTGTTTGATTATACTTGAACAAACTTTGTTTCAGCAGGCAGTATGAAGTGTTTGGATTCTTGTCCTGCTGATTTCCCATATCTCTCAGATTTTTAAAAAAAGTAGTTACAATTTACAGAGCATGTTTAACTGTGCTCTCTTTGTTAGAACTACTTAACAGGAGACTTTTTCTTCTCCTTCATATGCTCTGGGTTTTTTTATTTGCTTTGGGGGTTATTAATGGCTTCTTCAGATTCCCTTCTTTTTTTTTTTTGTTTTCATTTTTAAATGTAACTTGAATATTTAAAAGCACAGAAACATGCATTTCAGCTCAATGATGAGTTGTTTATCAAAAAAGTGTGATGTCCCATGTCACCTGAAATCGTTTCACGGTTCTTCAGAGATCAAACAGATGACAATTCATCTAAATAGAAGTCAGTTCTCAAAAGACTACATGTACCTGCGCTAGAAAGAAAGTAATGATTCCCTGAGAGCACCATAATAATCAATAAACCTTTGTTTTGAAAAACATCAGCAGTTTACTTCAGCTAAACCACAGGAATTAAGCCAGACAATAATATACACTGGGATAGCTCAAGTCCATCCACCAATTCCTTAAAAAGCATGAAAATATAATCCCTAATTTCTTTCAATCTTTCTTAAATGTTCTAAAATATATGGATATCTACATGTAAACATACTTGATTAGATAGCAAGGAAGAAAAAAGAATTGTACACCCAGATGTACATTCTTACCTGATGGCATGTGTGGACCACATGGGTGCTATGAATGATCAAGAAGGTAGCCCAGTTTTGTGCTGCAGCTCTTGGACTATTTAATTCTGCTTTGATGTAAATCTGCTTTTATTTTTAGGTCTTACTTTATGCAACCCGTAATTGTTTTAAGCTTACAACAGGAAAAACAGCTGGAAAGGAACCAATACTTGTTGGTCCTACTCTCTACATTCACACCGGTAAGCAAGTAACTTGACATGGAATTTGCTTTTGTATACAAAGCATATAAGAAATGACATAAATAAGTCAACCATGGACTTCAGAAAAGCAGTTTATGTGGTGTTTTAAGGATTAAGAACTAAACAGTGGGTGTGTTGCACAAGTATGGCAAAGAAAGGAAAGATATACACCAGGTGTATACATCCGGGTGGGCAGAAAGTAAGTTACAGTTTACACTGGGTTTTTTCAAGCCAAGGTGATTTTTTGATGGAACAATGCAAGGATTTTGGATGTTATGAAAGCAGATTCCAGAAATGACAGGAGAAGAATCGGGGAAAAGGATGAAGACAACAGAGGACAGCGGTTCAAATACTGGAGAATCACAGGATGGGTCAGGTTGGAAGGAACCACAGTGGGTCATCTGGTCCAACCTCCCTGCTCAAGCAGGGTCATCCTAGAGTACATGGCACAGGATTGAAGTCAACAGGTTCTGGAATATCTCCAGTGAGGTATTATATATTCAACCTCTCTGGGCAATCTGTTCCAGTGCATGGTCACCCACACTGTAGAGTAGTTCTTCCTCATATTTCTCATATTTTCTCCTCATATCTTCCCCTCATATCTTACTCCTCATATCTTGGGAGAAGGTCCCAAGATCAGTTTGGTCAGAAAGAGAAGCAAAGCCACCCACAGTTCTTCTCTCAGATTCTGAATTAGATTTCATTTCAGTCAGGTTTGCACTGTCTTTTCATTGCTGCTACAACATTTCTGTCGATAAGGCTTTTTCTCCCACGAGCATTGTGGAAATATTTAAGGCCAAAACTGATTTCAGTAAACTAGTTTTATGAACTGTTAATCCTGATATAGGACCTATGATCCCCTAAAGATCTGCTGCGTTCAAAGGAAACATCTTAAGAATAGGAAACCTGCTAGATCAGCAGTTCCAAGATTACAGACTAAAAGTGCTGTGAGGATTTTGATGCCAAATTCTGAACCTGATAAACTCTGCATTGTTGAGAATAATTAATGACTATTCCCAACCTCAGCTGCAGCCCCAGCAGTGTCCTTAGATCTCCCTTGGCACTTTAAAATGTAATTTTCTGCTTTATGTTAAATTTTCTTAAAGAGGGAGAAAGTGTTTAGTATCTAGTTTCTGCCTAAATCAATTTGAATCCAGAAACTAAGGGGATCTGAAATAACCTAATTGGGGCACTTCAGAGTGGATGCTCACACTGGAGCTTTCACACTTCTTAGCATCACTTTTTCAGAGCAGCATTCAGCACTAGATTTTTTAAAGCATCCCGGGGAGTTCCCTGCCTCCTCTCCAGACCAGTGAGAGCACTTGCACAGGTAATGGAAGACAAGCTCAATTCCTTCTTCTGCACTTGAAAAGTCAAACCCATGACTCTAAACTAGGTTGCCTTCTACTCTGACTCTGACAGTGAGTGTTTGTATGCATACAGAAGAAAAAGGATTAGGAGGGGACAGGGAAAGAGGGATATCTGCTTCTTTCAGTTTGCTGGGGACAGAAGACATAAAACCTTATTTCAGAGCCTATCAGACCACACATAGTTTAGGCTCTACTTCAGGCTGACTTTTATTTTGGGCAATTAATGAAACACATAAGCAGATCTGAAAGCACATCCAAAATCCTCTTCAGTCTTAACAGACTTATTCACAAGTGGCAGGATAACATATCAACATGCAATTCTTGGTATCCCTCCAGCACATAAATGCCTTGGTAAAAAGTGACCACTTCAGCAGGTGCAAGAAGAACCTCCCCAAAAAGATTTTGGCAGTGCTGCCCTAGCCAAGGCCATCCACTGTCTGAGGAAACTGAGAAGGTCTAACAGTGGTTAATGGGAAAAGAAAAGAACAATGTAGTTCTTTGTCACGTTGCTTTGTCATTATTGTATGCCCAGTAAGGTTTGATCATCCAGTAAGGATCATGTGATTTAGGCAACTGATCATGTAGCTCTGATACCTAGAACAACCACCACGAGTGGCTTCCAAAAAGCCAAGAGTCTGAAATACATCCACATAAATTGGTTAATCTGTTATCCTGAATAATGCATAAAAATGTAGGAACTGAGATCTCTCTGTGCAGAATTTGCCTCCATCAACTGGAAGAAAATATGTCTAATAAGTAATGTTATCAGCTCTACTGCAAATGGCAGCATCTTCCACACTGCTTACATTAAACTCTCAGGGAGTAAGGTAAATGACATAACTTCTGCTTTAAGTTAGCATTTCCCGATTACAACAGAAAAAAGATCAAAACCTTACCATTAATCACATCTTTGCTTTTATGCAGCACCATACCATTACTCCAAGATAGGCTTTCAGTAAGTAATAAAGTACTAACAGGATAATGGCAGTGAAATAGCAAATGAAATCTGTTCTTGCTCACATTTGTTCCACTTCTTTGCACTGATAGTAAAAATACATAAAATGGGATACGGAAGATATCCATATGCAGTGCATTAAAATGAAGAAGAAAAAAACACCCTAGTGGATACCACTTTCTCTCATGCATCATCAACTACTTTCTGCCAAAGTCATACTAAGCCGCTAAGAGGCAATAAAAAGCTGCAATGGGAGAACTACAGAAGATTCAGGGCATGTAAACATACACCGGCGTAAAAAATAACAGTTATCATCCATAGAGACATCCCTGTTTTCCACCTTCTTTTATGTATTTTCCACATCCTATCGATTAAGAATCTGTATTCAGTCAGTGATTGGATGTTCACCCCAAAACATTTCTAACTTCAGCAACCTGTGAGTCCAGCAATACACACACCTATTCCAGAGCCTAAACCCCGGCCTGCCAGTCTACAATCCACTTCACATATTACATTTCCAAAAGTTTTCCACAGACCAATGTGAAGGATGTATGTGCCCTATGATCACCTTGCATCCCCATATCCAAATCCAACTGCCTTACCAGGTTTTAGAGAAGTGATCAGCTCAAGAGAAGAGGCCAGTTCTACACCAGTACAACAGGATGAAATGAATTGTGGAGAGACTCCTCCAGGGAGGAATCTGTGCAGAATAACAAGGGACTCATGGTGGTTGTAGAATATCTCTATCCAGTACACTCAAGTCTTCAAATAAACACCACTTCACGGTAAGGAAGTTAAAATTTAACCCCCCTAAAGAAGTATATCCCACCAATACTTGGCACATGAAAACTACAGTGAGTCACTAAAGCATGTCATACAAAGAGTAACCATGTGGTTATACATTATGTACTACAAACTAACAAGAACAAAATGAACACAAAATTCTGCACATGCTAGGTAATACCTACATTACAGCAAGTAATGATATGAATCAGAAAGTAAATAAATACATACACATATATGTGTATGTATTTACATGTGTACGTTTGGCAGAAAAAAATTAAAAACTAAAGAGAAAAGAGCGTATTTATCTTATTCATGACTAAAATCAAGTTTGCTAAGAAATATGACTGAAAATGCTGTTACGCATGAAAAATGTGTATGTGGAATAATTCATATTACATCATGACATTTTCACTAGGATGCTTCTCTTCTGCTCAAATAGAAGTACAATACTAAAATGATAACCAACTACTAACTCTGCTGTCTTGAGTTCAAACAATCAAAAAAGCATGAAAAAATAGCTTTTGATTTTTAATGTTTTAAGTGTTTTTGAAGAAAACTTACAGCAAAAGAAAGAACATGATTTCCTTCTTAGCACTACCTGGGACCATATGCATAACTTTCACTTACCAAGAAATAGCCTTAAACCAGCTGATTGTAACAGCAGAACAGGGATGTAATAATATGCAAAATGGTAGGTGCATATTAATGCAATTAATACAAAAAGATACAATTTATTAGATAAAGACTAGTTATTTAAATTCTTTAGCAAGTGAGCAAAATTTGGCCATGGCTAGAACTTCAAGTGCACAGATGTGGCACTGTTTCCTTTACACAGCTGTAGATCAGACGTAACACTAGTGAAAACTGAATTCAGACACTGAAACACACTACAAGACGTGATTACAGCCTCCAGATTTTCTCATGTGTTCCACTGTTCATCCATTACAGTGAACCTTTTCCTATTAGATCTAATTATTATATTTCTGAATCCTTCTGGCTTTACTACTTTGAAGCTGATTATCAAAGTCCAACATGCAAAACCAGCTTTCACCATTCAACTGCCCAAGTAACTTGCCTGCTTGTCCTCAAGATGGTACTAAACAAGTAATACCCAAAGTAATAGAGTAGTCATGAATAAACCTGCTTTATGGAAAAATAAAAGCAAAAAGTCATTACTGGAAATATCTGGTGTTTTATACCTATCCCAAATGTTCCCTGGAAAACAGTTTCATAAAAACAATACTGGAAAATAGTTTGAAAAATAGTTTGCATGTCCTTAACTAAACCGGAAGAAAGCAATGTATAAACTTACGAGTTTTGGAGGCCGCTCTAGTACCAACTAGTCACAAAGAAGTCAGGTCTACAGTGCAAACTTTTTATCTCCACTCTGTCCTCATGTTTGACCAAGTCACACACAGTTTGTTTGAATTTTTTCTCACTAAAGAGAATATATGGTGCATTTGTACTCCTTAGCCTTCCACAGTTTCCACAAATGACAATCCATGCTCAGAATCGGCTCCACATAGAGCGAGGAAAACCCAATTCGCCTGGGGTTTTCTAAGAAGTTTCAGTTTCTTAAATGTACTCAGCAAACTATTTCCAGCCTTTATTTTGACCCTATTCATAGATACTAGTTTATAATCTTCCAATATCACATTTCTTTCACACCTGACCACTCTGGAAACTTCACTAAAATATAGAGTATAGCTAAGATAAACTCTGCTGTAACTTTTCTATTGTTAATTAACTTCACCATGGTTTCCAGTGTGAACACTTTTGCTCTGTTAGAACTATGTCAGCAGCTGTACAGCTGGTGGTTCAGAAGGCATCAGAAAATGGTCTTCAAAATAATTAGGAATATTTTTTTGTTTAATTATATACGCATGAACCTCTACAGATACGTACACAAACAGGCAAAACTAAGGAAAGTATGGTTTTTTCCAAAGGCTATTCAGTGTGATTTTGAAACATGAGAATTATGGAAACACTCTACATCTTCCAGCCTTTTCAGAACTGAGATACAGTCCTTTGATTAAAAAAAAAAAGGCTTAGAAAGGTTTGGTCAGGATGGATTTTAAGGGGAAAAAGAAGAAGCCATTGTCACCACATATCTCAAACCAGCACCTTACCAGTAAATACAGGCATTTCCACCATGACGAAATAGTTGCCGGTCCTGACCCCAGAAGGAACAAAACTTCATATAAATCATTTCCATCACTGTCAGCACAAACACCACCTGCAGTCAACTGATCCCTGAAAATATTTTCATTGGTTTCTGCCACATTTAAACCATATTTTCTGAACATCTATTGAGCAAGAGTTAGCACAAATTTTCTATTTAATGCAAGTCTGTGGAAAGAAAAGTCAAGTCGAAGGTTTATGGAAGGAAGAAAAGCTATCTCTTGCAGCATGTAACTGTCATGAGTTATTTTATGGGATATATGAAACCTAGCAAATCACATTCACATCAAAAAGAAACTACATCCAACACTGACTGAAATACATCCCCTTGCTGTTGCTGCAACCTCAGTCTGACCTTCACATTACATTTAATAGGAGACAGAAAGACTGAGAGCCACATATAGTGGAGAATAATCTATGGAACCTCTTAAAAATTTGCAAGTCCTAAAGAAAACATTAAGAAATAAGAGGTGTATGAAAAATTTTTTATGAACTCACACACACAACAATTGTCTTTTTTCATAGATTTATAAATTAATCCCTTTGCAGAAAGAAAAGGAAGACTATGTGACCATATATCACACAACACTGAATTCCAACAATTACTTATTTTTTATTTCCGTCTATAAATTTGGAAATGCAGTTGCCAGCTATTTTGGAGCCTACTGTAATTTTCCTGCAGACGCTGGTCTCCAGACAATTTATGATAAGATTGATACATTAAGTATGAAGTGGTTTCACTATGTAGCCCTTACATCACAGTCACAATTTTCTTATTAATCCCTTTCAGTTAAAATACAGTTTTACACTTAAAAAAAGAAAAGGCCCAATAAAATTGGTATGGCACAATTACTCATAGGTTAAAGCCCAGCCTTAGATACACTCTTACATCCATTTAACATCAGCTACATGAATTTCTTGAATTTTCTCTGTGGCAACCTCCTCAAAATAATAATAAAAAAATACTGGTTTCTTTTTCAGTACAGGTATCTTTCCCTAATACATCTATTTCAAATGCTGAACCTACCCAGAATTAATAGCAGCCAATCCAGTGACAGCTGAAATTCACATTTGGACTTGGCATTCACCATTCTCAAAGGTGCTGCTCACAGGCTTGTCCTTGCTTATTGTTCAGGAATTACTGGAGAGAGCTGGAGTAACACAGTCTAAATGTTGCACAAGAATAACAAACTGATAAAAAAATCTTACACAGTGGAAAACTTTTTATCCAAAAATATTGATTCAACACTAATAAAACTATCCCATGAAAATCCATTAACTGCTATAATCATATAAAAATAAAACAGGTGGGCTTTCTACAAGCTCAGACTCTCAAATCCCCCATCCCACTGCTTTTCTGGACTGACTGAACAATTCTTCCAAGATGAATTCTTTCCCAAGAGTCAACCACACATTGAGGTAGGCAGTAGAAAGCAGCCAAAATCTGTGTTTACACCACAAGCCACACACACACCCATATACAAAGTAACTTACTTAGCTTTAGTGACATTCTTCTAAAATACTTCTATTTTCCTGTTCCACATGTGTATTTGCTCATGTTCGGTTGTTCAACGATTAACAGTCCTATGTGATCTGATCTCATGTTTTTACAGGGATGGCTCAAGCTTCTCTGTAATAATGGTTATATCCCAGGTAGACATTTGAATAAATTAAAATTTTCACATTAGGTGAAAATTTGACTTTTCAGTTTAAAATAGTCTGCATATAATTCAAACAAAATGAATTGGACGGTGCTGTTTAATGCTTCTTGGAAGTTTTTGTGCAGCTTTGTCTTCTTTCTTCTAGGTGCTCTTTTTAGAGTTTTATACTTTGCATTAAAAAGAAGATAAAAAAGAAAAATATTGAGAGATCTGTCATCAGTAGTTACCAAAAATCTTGCTTCTTTTCTAGCTGTTAAAACATCTGATTGAACAATCAACTATCAATCATTAATGCTGAGGTCTCCCACATGGAACACATTTTATTGACAGAAATAGGTAACAACGTAGTTTCTTCTTAAACCAATGAATTAATGGTGACACTCCACAAGTTAATGTATAAAGTTTGATCTTTACACCTTACTTTTGCTGATATAGAACCCACCATTATTTTGCATACCTTATATGTTTATATAGTTCACAGACTCTAATCTATAGAAGGTAGAAAACATGAATTTCAGATGGAGCCCCATGGTGCCAGATGTTGTCTAAACTAAGAGATTAAGGTTTAAGTAGCAAATTGTCAGTTATCTGAAAGTGGGCTCTTTGAACTCCCCTGACTGAACAGAATGATCTAAATTTCTGTGATAATAAAAAAGAGCACGTACATTCATCTATGACTTTGACCACATCACTTCATGGTTGTTTCTTCACCAGCCAGGAAGGTAACAGAATCACGTATGAACCTTTGATCCCAAAGAACCCACAGTTCCAAGTATATTTGACCTGGTGCTTGTGACAATCCTTGGAACAGCATCACTGTTTGTTTTGTAGCCCCACAGGGAGTGGATGCTGGGTGACATGCTGACCTTAAAGTCATTAACAAGATGCTGGTCTTTTCCACTTTGTTTGTAAAAAACAGAACACATGCTGAAAACAAAGATATAATGATGATATTTAAAAAGAAACCCTTAATAGAAACAGATTTTGAAACTCCCGTCAGCTTTGAGCATTCAAAGAACACCAACCAGTAGGAGGCAATATCAAAATGCTATACTCAATATGCAGAAAAAAATCCTAGAGCCACTAAAGATTGCCAAGCTGCAGATATAGTTCTCAAACTGAATAAAACGTGTGACTCAACTTCTCTAAAATTAGCATGAGGCATTATGGGAAAAAACACCTATGAAAATGCTAAGTGCCAAGACCTTCCCCTAGGAACTTACAGCAGATATGTAAGTCTTAGCATGTTTGCCCCCCATGACATAATGGTATATTATCAGCAATATTCCTGGCTAAATTCCAACCAAGGGGAAGCTCTCCCTCCTGAGAATTACTTTAGAACACAGTTCTGTGAGGATTTACCAGCAGATACTCACTAAGCCACCAAGAGAAGACATTCATTATTAATTGTGGGGTTTCAAAAATATTTATTTAGCAGCCTAAGGTGAGGACAAAGGAAATAAATGCATGACACTGAAGATTAATGAAGTCTAAATTGCCACTCGAAATATACTTTTTCTTCTCCAAATATGTGGGCTTTTCCACTAGCAATATCCACATTAACCACTCCATTGTTCTTCTAAAACCTCTTCCAAGTTTCTCTATATGTGAAATTTCTGGTGGACTGCTGAGGCAGAGCTGTTGAAGAACTTCTTTCCTATAAAAATCTATTTGTAATATCCAGTTCCGAATATCTGCAAGGATGGAGGTACAACTGTCTCTCTGTGTAGCCTCTTCCCCCTTCAAGATAAACTAGCTCTCCCAGCTCCTCTGAAGCAGATCCATGACCAACTCAAAATCTAGTGAAGGACAGGATTATAATTCTGCAAGTCTTGTTCACTTTTCTCAGTATTTTGAACTCTACAGTCTCATGGTCTATAATTCAATATGAAATGTGATTCAATATGAAAAATACCCACTCATTAAATGGCATCGGGCAGTCTAAAGCATGGTCACTCTTGTACACTCTGCAAATATCGGCAGAACAACATGTATATATGGATGAAAACTACCATAAAATCTAAGACTGAGAAAACACATTTCTAAGTCACTGGCAGATATTCAGGAGAAATTGGCCTTTCATCAATTTTGTGAGAAACTGTGAGCTCTCCAGACTAAAGACAAAGAAGCAGAGGAGCTGACCCCAGCAGACTTGTTTTATCTAGAATCTGAGCAATAAGGAGTACGCCAGGAATCAATATGTCTATCAGAGCTCAGATGATACTTGAAGAGTAAGCCTGGAATGATACAGTGACAGAAACAAGACCCTCACATGCAAAAGAAGACCTATACTCTTTTCTCCTGTCATTGCCTTCCTTCCCATCCTTTCAGCTATTTATGTCATTATTAGAACTCTTGATAATTACTTTTGAAAGCAACAAAATACATGCATAGACCAAACATTTTTGGCCTAATTCATAATTAACAAAATGTCTTTCTGATAATCAGTGTCCAAATGGTGTGCACAGTTTTCTGCTTGCCACTCACTCACGAGATTCTCACTCCTCAAAACATACCATTTAATCCACCATTTTTAAAGGAAAAACAGCTGCTTCCTAACTGGAATAGGAGTAGCACAGACAGTTTTCCCATTCATATGTTAGAACTGAGAGCAGTTGAATATGTTTCTCACTTTTGCATAGGCAAGTAGTATCCAGTTTACATCACAAAATTGTGCCAAACTTCAACACCACAGCTATCTGCTCTAGGATGGCAAAGCCCCTGATGGGGACATGGCTGCATCAGTAGATAACTGCCTCGGCTAAGATCATACATTTAAAGAGGTGGTATAACAGCCTTCAGGAAGAGAGAAAATCCTGTTGACATTTGTCACATCTACACCAAAAGACTCCTGTAATGAAGTTATGCCTGTAGTGCTAAGACTGCAGACTGTAAATTAGACAAAACCTAAGCAATATGTATTACTACAGAGTTTCTGTTACTAGATCTTTATATCCAACATAATGTTTCAAGTCCCTTGTGGGTTTTACTTGAGCTTGTGCACATTTCCTTTTAGCCATTTCTGAAATCAGGGTCAAAAGCAGCCATAAGAGATCATCTGCCTCAAGACAGAATCAACTGTGCAAACGATATATTCCTGATCAAACATCCCTGTAACAGAAACCCTAAATCCTGGAAAATTTGTTTTCATAAAAAAGTAAAGATGGAACAGTGTTTAACCCATATAGTATATATATTCCATGCAAAAATAATTCCTCACTGAGACAGAATGGGGGTAAATATGCACCATTCAAACCAGAATCATAACCCTTTTCACACAAAATTCAGTGAGAATATTTCTCTTATTTTTCAAAGGGAGGACAACCAAGCCAAGGCTTTCTTCACCTGCACAAATGGAAAAATGCAACTGTATCTGAAAATATCATTAAAACAGGGATTTGCTTCTCTTGTTGATACGGGCTGCCCAGGGAAATTGGGGAGTCTCCCTCTCTGAAGACATTCAAAACCCATCTGGACATGTTCCTCTGCAACATGCTCTACTGACCCTACCTTGTCAAGGAGGTTGGACAAGATCTTCTCCAGAGGTACCTTCCAACTCTAACAATTCTCTAATTATGTGATATTCCCACTGCACCAGTTCTTACCACTCCTTGAAATAAGAACTGAAATTATATATATTTCAAGAATCTTGTGTTACATTTTCAGAAAAGTGACCACTTATTATGTTTTCTTACCTTCTACCAGTATTTCAGCATGATGCTGTGGAATGTGTTGGTTCCAGCCCTGAGTTACAGGTTTGGCTCACAGCTCTTCCTTTCAGCTGAAAGGCGAAGAATACATAGGTAATCTCTCCTGACACCTCTGGAAAGGTCTTTAGACAACAATTCCAGACGCAATAAAGTTTCTTCCCTGCCAAGTAAAAGTGCTAGATGTGAAAAATTCTGTTAATGCAATGTTATGATTGAGATTTTCAATAAACTACAGTCAGGGAAGCCTAAATTTTTCCTCTTGCAGCAACTCTAAAAAAGCGCATTTAAGCATCTGAAAAAAAAAGAGGAAAAACTAAAGGAAAACACAAAAAACATTGCAGAAAACCGTATGCAGGGCTGACAAAACCTGAGATCAGTGAGAACTATTCCACTGGTTTCCATCTGGTTTTAGGTAACATCCTTATTTTTGAATTTTTTTTCTTCAATATTAATGAAGGCAATATTATTTTCTGAACACATCTGTGTTTATGCTGGCCATATCTTCAACTTCCTTACCATCATTCTTCTATGCTTCTTCAAAGGAGACCTAAAAGCCTATTCTGGAAAGGCCAGAAGTTACAGGACTATCCTGAGTCTTCCTTGTAAAAATAGCATAAAAACTGTGGATCTTTACATTTTCCAAAATAGGACAAGGATGAAGGAGGCAGAGTGGGTAGAGACACAAACCCCCTAATGCAGACAATGGCACGAGAAACTACCAGTGACACCATTATAATCTCAAACCCTGTTAAGCATTTTATTAAAATGTGGGCATAAGAAACATTTAAAAATATACATTCATTATCAGAGCAATTTTTTCAAATATGTGAAGGACAGTTACCACCAAGTACTCAGCTGTTATCTCTTAAAACTAATATTTAGCAAGTATCAATGACCATAACTCCACTGATATTAATGGATTTACAGAGGCTAGAGAGCCAGAGAAAGTGAGTTTTGAATAATCTAATAGTAAAAGCAAGGAATAATGATTTCAGATGTACCATCACCAAACAACATGCTGCTCACAAACAGACCAGCATGACATGGCCAAACTTTCCCAAGGAAAAAATCTATACCTGTGCAATGAAAAAGCATGAACACTTCAACCTCAAGGCCTTCTTTTCTGAGAATTTGAAAGCATTAGACAAGCCAGGCTTATAAGAGATGATTGGTGACCTTGTGATTAAGATGGGAGCCTGATTTTTTTCCCTGGCTTTGTCCCAACTTCCGTATGGCCTCAAGCAAGGTCTACTAGCAGTAATGGCAGTAAAAGGCTACAAACCCACTTTTGAGCACAGCTGTGGGAAGTACTTCAGAGTTCCCTAAAGATTAAAAAAAAACTTAGGAGGAGGACAGAAAAAATAGATCAACTGAGCAAGAAGGGTTATTGGTGAAATTCAGTGTCTGTGTTAGGCTTATTACTGGTAAGGTAAGAATGAATTTGGAAATTAAGAGAGTAAAAACAGTGCGCTTAAAATTAGGCCTACATCAGCTAAATACTATGGGGAGTTTATTCCACCTGTGTATAGCTTTAGGAAACAAAACTCCAGAAATCAAAATTGCAAGAGATTTGCAGGGGAACTCGAGAAAGTATGATACAATTTCCAGCCTGGTTCTCCCCCTCTGTTGAGCTTCAGCCATCGGGGCACAAAGGCAAAACCACCCCAGATGAACATGGCCATTAGCAGCAGGATGTTACTGTGGCACTCCTGAAACTGGTTCACTTCTCTGTCATGATACTCCTCTTCATGCTTACCTTTCACCTAACCCTCAAACCATGTTACAACAGCATTATGGATTAAGGTGGCCTATTCCATTCCGCTGCCTCACACTTTGATAACTCTCCTGGTTTATACTAGTTGGCCTGCGTATATTTTCCAGAGTTAGTCTGACTGCTTTGCCTATGTTCCAGCTCATCCAGATGCAGGCCAGCTTCTGTTCAGAAGCCTTGTGGATGTATTAGCACTGTACTGTGCCTGAGCTATGGTATTCTCCACAGGCTCATTAACCAAGGCACCATGCTAACTAACTTCACAGTTCCCAGATGCACACTGCCTTGCCTCAGGCCATCTCAAAGCAGAATGAACATGTGACTGTCTCCATCAATTTGTGTAAGCAAACACAATTTTAATTCTCTAACTTTAAAGGTCTTTGAATTCTTTATGCATACCAAATAATAATAACTTTATGCATACCAAACAATAATAACGTGAGACTCTGCAGGCAAGAGTCTCACATTGCCATGCAGCCAGTACTTCTAACGCAAAACTGTTACTGTGTATGGATATGCACCCAAATAAGAAAAAGGAAACTATTTTATAAAGACAGTGTATGAAACCTAAAGGCATCATTAGATAAAAAAAATGGCCTCAAAATCTGATGTATTTTCTTGCTTATCCAGAAATCAGCATATATTAACTTCTGATGTTTGAAAAACTTTTGTTCCCAACTAATAAAATGAGAGCAGAACAGACCTTGAAACCATCTTAAAGTAATGGAAGATTTAATAAGAAAATAAGACACTTCCAGTCCAGAAAAAATTTGAGCATATTAATAATAGATGACCCAGCACTACTCAGCATGATGTAGGGACCTGTGAAATGTTACAAAGCTAAATCTCGTGCTAGTGAAATGCCGGCTGGTAACACTGATAGAGTCAGTATGTGGGAAAGAAATCTCCCCTTGAGGACGTCCAATGAGTGTATTCTCAACCACAACACTTTTCAGATTAGAAGAGGGTACTCATTTTTGCAGGCTTCCTAATGGTACATTACAGTGACTTCATCTAATGGCACCCCTTAATAGTGCTTGCACTTACCAGCCCAGTCAGTAACACAGTTGCCTCAGTTACAGCTCGATCCCTCTGGGTAGTGATGCCACTGAGTGAGGACATCAGTATCTGTAACTCCTGATGTTCTCTGTGGGAGATGAGGTTACCCACTCCAACACAGGAGGTGCTCAACACTTAGCACAGTCAGACTGGTATGCCTCTGAGAGTTTATGCTCTTTAAAGTCACAGAGGTTACCCCTTAAAAGCAGCATAATTTATTGCTTTAGTTTTAGAGGAAGAGAACTGAATGTGAACCGGCTCCCTTGGAAATTCCTCTTCTGCCTAGATAGTTGGGATTCTCTGTCAAAGGTGATTTTGTCATTCAGAGAAAATGCAACAATTAAAGTTTACCACCCAAAAGATCAGGATTTCTTTTTATTTCAGTGAATATACTTTAATTTTTTTGACATTTCCAGTTAACAAAAAACGAATTGAATAAATGAGTTGACAAAGGTTATATAATAAGAAACCCATGAACTCATGGTTCCTTTAGTGCCAATCAAACAGTGCTTCCATCAGCAGAAAAAAAAAACCTTCCCTGACTTAAAACTGTTCCTTCCCTGTATGTGGATGGTCAGTTCCAGTACTTTGGGGATACTTGTTTATTTTCCCATTCTCCAGAATGACCTTAAGAGACTGACTCCTGTCTTCCAAAAGAGTTTGTGTCCAGAGGTGACAACACAAGGGGGAATCCCCAACTAAGCATGCAGTCAGTGCAGGTGTATGTGTTTGCAAGTCTCATTATGCAGGAGAGCTAATTCTGTTGGGATCAACTCAAATCTGTCAACTCCTGAAAACAGTCTTTCCAAAAAGATACATTCCTCCTGAAACAGAGAGGAATTTTTGTCTGTGCAATGTATTTTAGCACCTCCAAAACACTTTTCAAACAGCACACAATTAAAAAGAAATGCGTTTTCCAAATTATGAGCCCACACAAATACAGAGAGCTTGCCTATGAAAATGTTAGTATGCTCATAGTCACATGTGTCCAATACAAAAAAAAAAAGGAATTATGGTAACTGCACGCAGAAGTAGTGAAGAAGCACCAAGCATCAAACGAGCCTGAACTACAACTCCAGAGACTTTCTGTACAGTGTAAAACAAAACATTTGCATGATTTCTTTTCTGACTCCATTACCTGTTTTGGTTTGTAAGTGCTTGAGGTAGGTTGTATCTCAGATACACATCCTAGTCCAGAACAAACCTCGGCTGCAGTGTGCTTCAAATGATCTTTAAAAGTGCAAACTCAGCAGTGGACTTGGGGCATTATTTACTGCAGCTTCTCGAAAGATGTATATGCACAATGAAGCCCCAGCAGTACTGGAGCACTCCAGCACATCTGGAATGTGCACTAACTATAGTCCAGCCTAGAAATCTAACTACAGTCTAGAAATCCCACAGAAAACTAAGAGATTCTTATGGTCAAGAATTTCACTGGTCAGATACCCCAAGAGAACCAAATACACAAGAAACCTAAATAATAAACAATTAAATCAGTACATCTAAAATTAAAATACCAGAATCTCAGTTTCTCAGGTTAGCCCTGACACCCTTTTGAGTTCAGGGTACTGTAGAAACAGTTCTTCAGCTTTCAGTGCTAGTAAGTATCACATACTGGCTGAAAGCTGAAACCTGAAACATCTCATGGACACAAAAAATTGCAATTAAACTGTTTGATACCAGCTTCTCCTGCGCTCTTTTTAGATGGTCCAGGCTCGTTAAATGTGACCAAAACAAGTTACATGTAGTATTGTTCTCCCACCATCACACAATCCTTTTTTCAAAACATAAGGTGTGTAGAAAATGTCAGCAGAGCAGGGTGGATACACGTTTAGTACCTGTCCCACAACAGAACACAGGTCCATGTACCTATGTGATGGGACCCACTAGCATCCTGGTGAGGCTGCTCCACACCCTGCATTCCCACTGTGCAAGGCAGCACACCACATCTCAGCTCCACAGGCTACATTCTGAAAGAGTCATCAGAGCATTCAGTTGATTACAGTTGTACAGATTAACAGATGTAACTGTTAAAATATAAACACACTTATCTTAGAATCATAGAATCATAGAATCAGACGGGTTGGAAAGGACCTCTGAGATCATCAAGTCCAACCCTTGATCCAACACCACCACGGTTACTAGACCATGGCACGAAGTGCCACGTCCAGCCTCATCTTGAAAACCTCCAGGGATGGAGAATCCACCACTTCCCTGGGCAGCCCATTCCAATGTCTGATTCCTCTCTCTGTAAAGAATTTCTTTCTAATATCTAACCTAAACCTCCCCTGGCACAGCTTAAGGCCATGCCCTCTTGTCTTACTGCTGGTTGCCTGGGAGAAGAGACCAACCCCCACCTGGCTACAACCTCCTTTCAGATAGTTGTAGAGAGTGATGAGGGCTCCCCTGAGCCTTCTCTTCTCCAGGCTAAACAACCCCAGCTCCTTCAGCCTCTCCTCACAGGACTTGCGCTCAAGACCCTTCACCAGCCTGGTTGCTCTCCTCTGGACCTGCTCCAGCACCTCAATATCCTTCCTGAACTGAGGGGCCCAGAACTGGACACAGCACTCCAGGTGTGGCCTCACCAGTGCTGAGGACAGGGGCAGAATCACCTCCCTGTTCCTGCTGGCCACACTGTTCCTGATCCAGGCCAGGATGCCATTGGCCTTCTTGGCCACCTGGGCACACACTGCTGGCTCATGTTCAGCTTCCTGTCAATCCAAACTCCCAGATCCCTTTCTGCCTGGCTGCTCTCCAGCCACTCTGTGCCCAGCCTGTAGCGCTGCAGGGGGTTGTTGTGGCCCAAGTGCAGGACCCGGCACTTGGCCTTGTAGAGCCTCATCCCGTTGGAATCAGCCCAGCTCTCCAGTCTGTCCAGGTCCCCCTGCAGAGCCCTCCTGCCTTCCAGTTGATTGACACTCCCCCCCAGCTTGGTGTCATCTGCAAATTTACTAATGGTGCACTCTATTCCTTCATCTAAATCATCAATAAAGATATTAAACAGGACTGGGCCCAACACTGATCCCTGGGAGACCCCACTAGTGACCGGCCGCCAACTGGATGCAGCCCCGTTCACCGCCACTCTCTGGGCCCGGCCCTCCAGCCAGTTCCTAACCCAGACATCTTCATGATGTCTAACTCATGGAAAAAAAAATATTGGAGAAATGAAGGGCTTCATCACTTAATCCAATTTAAATAAACTTTGGCACTTTGTGGTTCCTTCTGGCACAGCTCAGTCAGCTTTGGTTTTCATCAAACCGCTATGACTAAATTATACATTAGTAGTATACAACTTAAAGCCACTCACGGCATCTAATATACTTCAATATATTTAAACTCATCTGTGACATCTGAATGAAGTTTGTATTTATGCTACTGTCATTCATACATCTAATTTGTCACTCTAACTTTTTTAAAAAAAAGAACTTTTTTCAGTCCATCCCAACACTCCTATTGCAAGTACTCTAATAACTATATTACAGTAAATGACACTACTAGTGCATCTATCCAGTATCACTTGTCCACATTCCCTTCTTTTCTGAACTAACCAGACCTTTTTATAGTGCTGTGAAATCAACATCATGTGAAGAACCACAAATAACTGTGGCATACACTAAAATGAAACTTTCTTCGTATAGATGAAAATTACTCAGACATCTAAGAACAAGGTACTGTGCCCATTTACAGTAACAAGTAAATTTTAATAGTCTTGACTTCTTTAGGGAACCAGATCTGAATCTATTATGATAAATAGATGAAGATCAGAATTTGGAAATTGCTCTGAAACAACTGGGATGAGAGTTGGGAACAAATCATCTGGCTCCAGAAAAAGAGAGGAACAGGAAAATGGAAATAGCGTACCATTTCACAGCTAGGCACTGGAGCCAAGAGCTTCCTGTTGATGAGAACAGAAAAAACACGGATGAGGCTGAGCACAAACCTGTGACTTTAACCAACATAAGAATTAACTGGAATCGGTGGTAATTGGCAAAAATGTCTTCCAAATCTCGGCAGCTTTAAGGCTTCCTGAATGCCCATGTTGAGGAGTACACTAAAACAAACATCTTACAAATGTATAGCTGGTTGATTATAGACTTATTAAAGAATCTTCACTAGTTCAAGGGATCTCCATGAGAAGACCATCTATCTTCAGTTTTCTGAGTAGCCCAATCTGCCCTAGAGGACGAGAGGCTTTCCAGGTTTCTATGATGCAAATTATTCAATCAGTAGAAACAGCAAGGTTTCTGTTCCAGTTAAAGTATAAACACACTTACCTTGATGATGTCTACTTAATTAATGAAATAAATACATATTAGAGAAATGAAACACTCTGCTCACTCTGCAACAGAAAGATACAGCAAGCTTTTAGGAGGAAAATATAAATAGTTCACAAGCAGAGGCAAAACTATATATTTTTGTGATGTTATTCCTGCATTATAATGCACTACAGTTTCCAGCTTTAGAATTCTTCAGCTTTTAATTCCTTGATTGTGGAAACTAAACTTCCAGAAGGATTTTTCTCTATGCAGTCCATTTTAACAGAATCCTGATTCCAAAATGCATTTAGACATGAGATCTTTTCAGTCCACCTAAGAAACTGCTCTCAATTGCCCTTGGGGTTTTTTTGTTGGGTTTTCTTTGGTTTGGAGGGGGAATTTTTTGTTTTTGTTTTTTGTTTTTGTTCAGGGCTTTTTTTTTGCTTTTGTAGGTATGTATAGTATCAGCCAACAAGGATGTATGTGTCTATTCATTTCCCCTGTGACTTGTGCTGAGCTTCAGTTGCATGTTCCTAAGCTCCTGCAGCACTTTGTTCACAGGAGGTTCCAGGAACTGGTGACAGGGCAGTGAAATTGTGGCATTCCCAGGACAACACAGAGTATTCAAGGCTCAACCAAAGACAAAAACTAAAGCTGGATGAGAAACACTGCCAGCCGTTCCAATCTCCCTAGAAAATGTCATCATAATACAATTTTAGTCCCCTGGTAATTTTTATTCAAAGGGTCTGACACTAACACAGTTACTTTACAATAGAATAGTGAGAAACTAGAAGCAGTGGTATGTTAGAAAAGATAAATAAAAAACCTTTTCCTTAATATCTGGTTTTCAGTGAAATCCTGGGCAGGAATTCCTCCCACGCACGGAGGCAACTTCCATCTGTCTGCTGAAGAGGGCTTCCACATCCCCCTTTTTTTACACTCATCTAAATGCACCTTTCTACATTCTTCATTCCATGCTCCCACATAACCTCCATCACTATAAAAATATTTCAGGATCTTTCCACTCATCTCTTAATTATTATTATTACTACTTTGCTGTATCTGTAGCTTCTTTGGTGTGTGTCAAAACCCTCCTTAGGGAAGTTCCATTTGGCTCACTGTCAAACATATACTCTTTATATATATTTATACTTACTCTTAGCCAAAACCTCTGTACTGATGAAATTTAAAAAAAAAAAAAAAAAAAAAGCCACCTTTCTATCAACCCCCTTTGGAGAAATCTGTGGAATAACCAGCTGTGATTATTCAAGAGAGTCACTGTCTACATAAATAATTTGTTTATAATTATTTTCTTTTGCATTTCATAAAATTTTCAATTCTACTTCTTTGTGATGTTAATTGCTGTAATGGATATTTGTCTGGCCAAAACCGTATTAAGTTGTCAATTAAATTGTTGTATTAAGTAGAAAACTTTCTTTTTTCCTTTTCTCTTACTGTAATGCTGGCATTCAGTAGGTAGAAGGGGTTCACTGTTGCTTTTGCTTGAATCTGTCATTATAAAGGGCCTTTGTGTAAAAGAATGACTTTCAGCAACTTTATTGAGAGCTGTAGGGTATTCAGCAACTTGTAAGAACAAGTCCCAAATCACCACAGCATTAAAAAATCCATCTGAGCTGAGATTACATGCAAGATATGGCTGTGTTTGAAGAAAGATAAGATGACAAGGAAGTATAGTAAAAAGTAAAAAGTCTAAAATAAAATCTTTTACTACCATTTCTTTCCCAGGGTCTTAAGCACTCTGTTTGTTCCTGAGATCAGAGAACAGTGATTAAATTCAGATTACCACTGTCTTTCAGAGACCTACCAAAGGCATGGATCTATAGCAAGATTACAAAGATTTCACTGGTCACACATGGAAGAAAAAAAAAAAAAAAAAGTCCATGACATACTAAAAACTGACTTAGTGATGCTGGTATGGCTCTGTCAAGGAATTGCAAGTCTCACTAAGTGCAGCAGTGCAACATCTGAAACCTGAGGGCATATCCTTTAGAAAGGTATGCATTAACTGCTCTTGAGAGATGAGAAAAAAAAACTGTTTCATCTTGGACAAATCCAAGCTGCTTCAAGATTCAAAATGAGACACTTTCCATTTGCTGCTGCCAGATTTCCATTTTCAAGGCAAAATGTATTAAATAAAAAGAAGAAAGAAATGTTCTTCTTTTTGACCAATGAAAAAGATGAAAATTACACAAAAGCATTGCAAATAACATTGTTTTTAATTTTGATTTCACTTAAGTTATAAAGTTTACAAAGATATCATGTCCAATATGAGCAAAGGTAGTGCAAAATTCATTGAGCTATGCTGCTAGCACCTGCTAGCACAGAAGATGACCTGAGGGAAACTTAGGCAAAAAGATCACTTTGGTCTTCACACTACCATACCCACCAACCTTCACCCTTCTAAAAAGTGGAAATTGAGACTAATATAGAGATGACATTATTATACTGATGCTCTAGCAAGACCAATAGCATTTAATATAAATATTTCATAATGACATTTGCCCTCATCTAACTTGCAGTGAATTTCAAAATGTGACCTAGAGCTGAAAAACTCTGTATCATATTATCAGTTTCCTGAACCAAACAGTCACTTATTACTGATCCTTTGTATTATTCATCTACAACCAAAAACATGCAGTTCATTTCCCTGTACAGATAAAAATAACAGGCTCTTTGCCCAAAAATAACTGCTTAGCAATTAATTACAAGGCTGAATGAATAAAATATATTTTCCTTCAATATTAATGAGTTTGAGAGATCTGATATACTACATTGATTCATAGAATTGTTACTTGTGAAATTATAAATGACAAGGCCATCACAAGTACTTTAACACTGAAGCTTGACACTGAGAATACTGAATACTAGAATTGTTAGTGCCATACCAAGACTATTTCCAGAGTATTATAAATGCAACAAATTAAGAAACTAATTATTTCAAAACAATTCAAATTGCTATGTAATTTAAATGCCTTCCTAATAAAGAAGTGAAGGCCCTTATTCCTTTTGCTCTGGTAAGATCATATAATCACAGGACAACCTAAGTGGCAAGGAATCTCTAGAGGTCATCTGGTAAAACCTTTACTCATAGCAGGGCCAAAATCAACATCAGATAAACTTCCTTTTAGATGAGGGTTTTAAGAGCTATGTTCAGCTGGATTTTCAGTTTATTAAAGGATGGAGTTTCCAAAAGTTCTCTCAAAAACATGATTAAATTATCTCACTATGATTTTTTTTCCTAGTATTCAATCAGAATATCCTTCGTGTTACATCCTAGGTCTTCTGTCTCTCCTCTTCACCAAACACATCCAAAAAGAAAACATCTTAGCAATAACTGCATGGAATGCAATAATTTATTCCAGTCCTAATCAAGTGAAGTACAAAACCTTCACTTTTCTTGTACAATATTAGGGCTAATGATTGGTGTGACTGGTTTGACTCTTTCTTTGGTCATCTAATCAATCAAATTCATTTATTTATGTGAAAATTAATTAAAATATCATAGAGAAGCCAAAATGCAACACTTTTATAAAAAAAAACTAAGGAATTGTGATTTTATCACTTATTTGTCAACTTAAGAGATTGGCCCTAAAACTAAACAGGCCACTTTGTACCTATAAGATGCAGCTAAGAGACAGATTGAAAACACAATGCAATATCACCTAGTCTTACAAGTTTTTATTTCAGATCCAAGTGTCACAAAATTAGCACGATTTAAACACCACCTAATCAACTGCAAGCACAGCTGATCCGAGATGATCTCTAAATATAGAGTTTGTTCAAGTTCTGCAAGTTCTAACCAAATTCCATTTAGATCCAGCAATACCATCCTTCTGAATTCCAGCGATTTTCAAAAACACAGTATTGGTTTCTTAGTCCCAAGAACTGTGTCTTGAATGTAGCAGATCTTCATGCTATGCCGCTCATCAGCATATCTGAATGTTCTTACAATAGATATTTCCAAAACTTACTGATCTTATAAATAGGGAGAACAGCTATACGATTCAAAATTTTCAGTGGATTAACTGACATTATTATAATTGAAATCTTAACTCTTTCACTTCATCACTGTAAAAATATTCATTAAATTAACCATCAGTCACAGAGCAGATAAGACCTGTAGAAAAATAGCCTTGCTGTGGTGGTATCAAAGATTTAGCCCCTTGGTTTTGGCATGGTTTTTATCAACCCATACATTTTGCTAACAAGTAAGATGAGTTCGCATAGACAAAACAGATCTTCTTGACATGGGGATTAATATTAAAATTTATTGCTACACGACAAAAAATAAGGGAATACTTATATACACAACAACTCTAACTAGTTTTCTTTATAAAAACAAACTTAAATATTTACAAATACCACTCCTCCTTCTTTTCCTCAAAAGCAGTCCAGAGGAAGATGGAGAAGGAAAAAAAAAAAGTCTTTAAGGTAACAGTTCCACATCACCGCAGCTCAAACATCTCTCTCTCTCTCTCTCCATCGGAATGCAGGGGAGTTTGCCTCCCACCTCTAGCTGCTTGTCCATGGCTGCTGAGGGTTTACCATGGGCTTCAAGGGAACACTTGTATCACCATGTTGTCACCACGGAATCTAGGGCTCCATGGAGGTTCCTTCCACAAGGAGTATCAGGGGGTTTCCTAAAAGTCACCACCTCTCCCTGGGTCAAGGGGGTTCTGGGTTTCTTTTGGCGCAGTCCATACCCAAGAACACTCTCCGGAGCTATGTTCTGCTGCTTCAAATAGCCTCTTCTCTCATTCTCTGGAACTCTTCTGACTCTCTGCTCTTGGCCAAACACCCAGTCTTGGTTCTCGGCTGCTGCTGGCTACTCCAATTCACCACCGCTCCCCCATTTGCAGTTAAAGGGGTCATCCTGCCATCGCACCCGGTCCGACGTTGCATCGGGCCCCGCAGTATTGGGGGCTTAGTGTTAGGCTTAGCTTTGGACAAAGTCCCAAAGTTGTGAGGGGGCTCGACCCCCCAAAGGAGAGTTCACTGGCTTCTCCACCATTCTGTGGCTGCAATTCTTTTGCAGCTTGCTACATACAGTTTCCAAGTAAATCAGTTTTGGCCTCAAGCCATCTCCGCCCTCCCTGGGCAATCCAGGCCTCCAGTGGGGGGGACCCACACGAAAGTTTTTTCACATCAAATAAATCTTCCACAGGTGGCAGGGGTTTTAGTTTTAAAGTCTTTTCCCCTGCTGGAGGGGGAGAGGGGGCCCCCCCGGGCCTCTCCTCCCCCCTCCTGCTACACTGACCTTGGAGGCTACATTGCTATCTTTGTGCTCTTCTGTTCCTCTCCGGGCTGGAATTTTCTTCTGTGCCACATATCTTCTTTTCCATTTTTGTGTTAAATATGTCATTCGTAGAGATGTTACAAAAATCTTTGATTGGCTACTTCGGCACAATTTCACTTGGAGTCAACCATCTTCTACTCTAATACTGAGGGGAATGGGCTAAACCATGACAGGTGGATGGAGCCTAAAACTAAGCAGGAGCTGCAAGGGTCCTTCCAGAAATCCACCCAGTTCAGAAATTTCAGAAATTCACCCAGTTCAGAAATTCAGAGAGCTCTGAAAGTTCATGGTTCCTCAAGTTTTGAATTTCTAGCTTTGGAACACTGAACTGAAAGAAGTCTTACGTGCATCTTTGGCAGGAGGGGATTTCACTACTGAACCTGAATTTCTGTTGTATGGAAAGGTTAAACCCTACAATGCTGATGTGTTGGGAATATGTTTTATTAGTACGTAACTCCCGACAATTTTGTAAAAATAAAACAAAATCACAAAGTGAAAAAAACTTAATGTTAGTTGTTACTCTTTTGTCTCTGATGAGAGAGATCACAAAAATTATATAGCATAACACATTTTTTGGATTGTGAATATTTAACTCAAGTAGTTCTACTGGATGAAGCTCATTACTTCCAATCTTCAGATTTGCAATGCAATCATACACCCATACAATAAGCATATCAGCCTCTTAGACAAAGCCACCAGCAATGGGTACATGTTTTCGGGATGCCATTTGAGTTATCAGAGGAAAACACCTCTGAAAACACCTCAGCTGCTGTAACAGAAAGGGCAACATCCTGCAGCCAGGATGTTCAGGGCTAAAATCCCAAACCTCCTCCATCCTTGCTAGTACAATAGGCACCCGTCATACTTCATCCTCTTTTATCAGTGAACAGATGCTTCATCTCCAGATCAATGGGCTGGTGATTCCTTTATCAACATAAAAAAGATGCAGTAATTTACTGGTTCAGAGATTTTACTTTCTCAAATTTATCAAATCGCTTGAATGCCTGAGCTCTTAACTGAATAACTGGTATTTGTGTGTTCTAACATAGAAGCATCGAGAGTCAAAATCATAAGTTAGAGTGTCTAGCCCTACAAATGTGATGAAAATCCACGCATGACATATATCACTTCCCCACATAACTGCTGCAATTTCATGACGTATAGTAACAAATGTTAAACGTTATCATTCAGTCTAATGGATATAGTCTCCAAACCTAAGGGTTTACATACATCCACACGCTTAATGTTAATGGCAATCATAAACAGAAATCATTTGAATATTGAGAAGGATTAGTCTGTTAAAATGACCAACTGCACTCCCCAAACAATGACTAGTACTTACTACATTACAGTCACATTAGTACTAGTCAAACAATCACTAGTCAAAACAGTGTGGTCTGCTGGCACCTGTTGCCTTTAGCCCTGATGGCTTTTTTGTAGTTTTCTAATTTTTGTAAGCTTTATAAGTTTTATAAGCAGTAGAAGTAGTTTTATAAAGTAGCAATCCTTATTCCCTTACCCTGTAGTAAAATTCCTAACCCTTTTACCCCGTTCTATGCTCCCCGTATCAAATTTACCCCTGGAGTCAGTAGAAAATGTTTAGTCTCATGCTAAAGCAAGGCCTGGATTGTTTGGGAACACCAGGATTAGAACCTGAACAACAAAACAGGGTCAGAAACTGGGTAACTGTGTGCCCTCTGTACTCTGAAGATGATGATGATGATGATGAAAGGGTGGTCCCAAAACGCCCCCAGACTCAATTCTTGGGGGTGGATCAGTGGGTGGACCAGAGCAAAAGTTACAGGGCGGACACCTTTAGGATTGGTCAATTAGTATTATAAAAGATGTAACACAGCTGTATTCTGCGCGCGCGCCATGTAATATTCTTTGCTATAGCTCAGTAAAATCCTTTCCTTATCTCACCCCAATTAACTGCTCTGGAGTTTTTTTTTAAGTTCAGGTACTAGAAGACAATATTTGGAAAGTAACAGGTAAAATAGGCCTATTTTACACTAACTATAACTGGATAAACCATATACTTCTAAATCAAGACCTACAAGATGAACACCGTGTAGAAGAGTTCAAGGATAAATATAGGAAATGAAATTGTCAAAGCCATAAGGAGACTTAGCCACACACTTTCCATCAACCTTCCCTTCGCCGCTTCGAAAATCTCATTCACCATCTCTGTTATTTAGAGTTTTTTGTGGCTTTTCATCTGTATGCTTCTAGGTCCCAAAAACTTCCACTTATTCTGTATGTTGAAACAAAATTATCCTGCAATGGTAGTTTCTCAGAAACACATTTTCAAAGCAGCATGAAGGTTTTCACTGTGTGACATATATTAACATCAATTGGACTCATGCAGCTAAATCTCACTACAATTCATTGTCAATTTACCCCTTCCAGAATTTAATATTTTTTGAATTTGTTTTATTTTACAAACATTTTCATCTTACAATGTTTTATGGCAGAGTTTCATACACTACCACAGGCATAGTCTCTGGTAGCTGCTTTAATTTTCTAGTACAGACAAGGCCAACAACTCAGACTCTAGTGGCACCAGTAGGAATTATGGCTGTAATCCAAAGGATTCATATATCTTTATGATATATTTTCCAAATGTATATATAGATCCTAATAGTCTTAATGACAGATTTGTGCACAAAAAGATACAGATACACTTCTATCTTCCTTGCTTGACGATATTGGCAATGGCATATGACAATGCTTCAGTCAGGAAGAGCAAAACAGTGAAGGATTAAGGGTAGTGGGGGCGGTGGCCAAGATTCAGCTCTCCCTACACAAAATTCCCCTGACTTTCAGAAGCAGAATCCATCTGAAGGGATTCAACAAAACCATGCAGCGAACAGCTTTTCCTGAATTTGTATCATTTAGCCTTCCATCTCAATGATTTTTTGCAGAATCCTGTATTACACATACTGATATGGATTCACATCTACAAATAAAGTCATCGTTAAATGACAGAAGACTAACCACAGACTGTCCTTGGGATTACTGAATTCAACATTTAAAGGTGCTTTTTATAAAAAGTAAAAGCTGCCAGCCAAAAATAAGATATGACCAGAACGTGACTAAGGTGTACAACTTCCTTTTCTAAAGTATGTGCCCATCTGTCTCCTTTTTTAAAGTTTTTCCTCGAGTCATATAAATCATCAGTACTTCTGAAATTCTACAAATTAGCACTACAAGTGCTTTAGATTTTGTAAGACTTAATCTAAATGTTATCTACAATCACCAATATTTCTTTCAAACTGTCATAAATGGATGCAAGGTGATACAGTGATGTCCGGGGATGCAGTCTGCCACTCACTTGCTCCCTCTCTCCCTGCAGGTAGCTGGAGAGGAGAACTGGAGGCACAAAAGGCAAAGATCCTGGTTTGGGATAAGAACAATTTACTGGAAACAGCAATGAGATAAGAAAACAAAGAGTAACAGCAACAGTGTACAAAAGAGAGAGTGATTCACATGCAAAATGCTTATTGAGCCCAACGCCACCTGACCATGACCAGGCTCCCTCCAGTTCAGAACTTGGGCCATAGTATCCCGACCAGAAGGAACCCCTTCTCCCCAGAAGAGAGTCCCTTTCCCCCACTCCTGGCAACAGACATGAGGTGCTATAGGCAATGACATGAGGTGGTATAGAATAACCTCCAGGTTCTAGCTATGCCCCCTCCCAGCTGCTGCAGCTGTTCTGCTTCCTTGCCAGAACCAGAATATCGTGTCTACTAGATGACTCCTTGGATATAAGGAAAGACTTCTATTCTTAAATGAAAATAAATTAAAATGGCAAAGTTTTGCAAAACAGACATTTATCAGCACCTGAAAGACACAGATATGACCGTGGAACATTACTATAAAACAGGTAAGTTCAGTAGAAAGAACTAGGCACTGAAGTAATTTTTGAAAGTTGTTATATCATCTGATAGGCCTTTTATAAAACACGAATCTTTTTCTGAAAGACTTTTTATGCATTTCTCTGCAGATTATGGTGTCTATTTGCACTTTACTTCAACTTTTATAGCCTACCAGTAATTCTACAGAATAGTAAATACAGTTATTATAACCCTCATAACAGGCAGAGAGATATATTTGAAGAAATAGGGTTTGTTTCCCGTCCCGCATGCACTGAAGTAAATCAGGAGCAACTCTTCTGCAGTCATTAGGGCAAAATTGATGCAAAACAAGAAATAAAAAATACCAGAACTGTATATAGAACACTTTCCTCACACTAAAAGGCATCGCACGCCTCCTCTGCTTTTTGGCAAGGTTGTGCCATCGAGTTACTTATACCACACTTAGCTCATCACACGAAAGCACACCTGAATAAGGTCCAGGCTCACACTTAAGGTCTAGGCTCGCACTGCAAACAATGGAGACACACCAGTTTGCATGGCCAAGAACCTGGCACAAAGCCTTGGAAATGAATGAGGATCTTCAAATAAATGCAATATGTACAATTACTTCTAGTGTAAACAGAGGTGATTTCAATGTGTTCTGACAGACAAGAAAAAGGATGACGAAAACAAAGCAAACAAACAAACAATCCTCACTAACTGCATCCCACTTTTATTCTTTACAGACACACACGCACAAGGAACAGCACTAATTTTAAGAGAGATCATGTGGCAAAATGATGACTCTGAGTCACTAGAAAAGAGAAAAATCTTTTAAAACACTCTTGGGACTGGTAACTACTCCTAAAGGAAGAGCATTATTTTATCATCCAGCTAATGAGCCAAAGGAAGGATTATTGTTGTTTGCCGGTGATTTGTCTCAACAACTCTCTTCTCTAAAATAAATATACCAACTTCATTAAACAAAGAGAAGAAGCTGCACCTTTCTGTTGTTTCGATTGCACGCTGAGGAATATTTAATCAGAGGAGAGGATCCTCAAGAAAAGTCACAGGAGAGGGCCAGCAGACACCGCTTTTACACAGGTTAAGAAAAACAGAAAAAGAAAGAGGCGGCGATGCCGGTCCCCGCACGTTCCCAATGCGCCGGCAGCGTCCGGCAGTGCCCGGCCTCGCCACCGCCCCACGGGCACCGGCTGCCGCCCGGGCGGGAGCACCGTCCGCCTCGCTCTTCCCCTCGGCCTCTACTTTGAGCAGACGGGGGAAGGGACCGACACCGCCTCGAAGGGACACCAGGGCGGGGGAGCCGCTCTCCCTCCTGCAGGGAGCCCTGACAGCCCCCCGGGCTGGGGCGCCGCGGCACCGGCCGGGCTCGCCGCTCCCCTCGCTGCCCCGGCCGCGGGGCCGCTCTCGCCCCACGCCGCCTCGCATCGCAAAACTTACGGGCCGGGGCTCGGGG